>LPNX010034322.1:9119-40825 GCA_001517045.1 Pseudotsuga menziesii | reverse complement strand
TTGTTAAAAAGAATAAATAGCAAATGAATTAATATCCATTACTTCAAATGCCATTTAACAACTACACTAAAAGATATTAATATTTCATTGAAATAAATAACAAATTTATATTAGAAAAAACATAAATTATCTCCATTTTTTTTTGCATAAAGTGAATGTAATACCCGCACATAAACATCTATAAATTAAAAATAAAAAATACTTAAAATTCAAGATGTCTTTCTAGTTTTGCTTTGTCCAACAAAAACAATGAAATTCACCATTAAATTCAATATCAACAATTTCAAAAATCAAAAGGCCATGTAACTAACATGATACCTTTTCAAATACCATAAAGCCACCTAAATAACTTGAAAATGAGGTTATCATCCCCTTAAAAGAAAACTACAAACTTTACAACCAACATCCTTTCACTATTAAACCAAGCACAACCAACATCTTTTCACTATTAAACCTAGCACAACCTTTTCAGATATCATAAATCCATGGAACTAACTTCAAATGAGGTTGTCATCTCCTTGAACATATTATGAACTTGGGGGATCATGATTATGTTTCGTTTATATTTTTTAATAAATGATCTAGGACCATTGGGACTTTCTTCAATAAATCTTTTCACGGAGCAACCTTGACTTGTGCATTTATAATAACTCCTGCAAGTCAAAAAAATATTTTAATGAGTAGTAATCATAAAACATTCTATGCAAGAATACAATAATAAAAATAACTTAAATTGTAAAAAATGATATTAATAGATTGGGGTCTAATTTAAAATATTTTATCATTATTAGGTCTAGTGGCATTAAAAAAAAAAAAAAAATTTGATTTAAAGTTAATATAAAATAAAACATTTTTTATAAAAAAAACATATTAAAATAACTAAAATGCAAAAATATTACACTTATGGCTTATAATAATTTATTTATGACTTATAGATTCCACTTTATTTTTTCTTGTCTATATTTGGTCCATCCATACCCATCATCAAACTGACCAATTGTGTTCACAACCAATTGTCTATATTTGGTCCATCCATATCCACCATCAAACTGACCAATTGTGTTCACAACCAATACCTCAAGTATCTGATATATAATCCTATAATTTAAAAACCATATAATGAGATAATATATTAGCTATCCATACATATTCTGTAATCTCAATTAAGCCACAGCTATGTTGTATAATGAATTTATGATCATGTAATTTCTAAGTTGATGTAGAGCAGAAGGTGCCCTCTTCCTATCATAACATAGTGGGATCCCCTTTATATTATAGAGTTCATATAGGTTCCAATAACAAGGAAGAATATAGGATGTTTCAAATTCTCATGATGTTGGAAGAGTAACATGGGATGGAAAAGTGACAAGTTTTGGGTAATTACCAATTAGTCGTTCAATGTATGAAAGGTAAATCATTAGGTATAAATTTGGGTCTATCTAATCTGGTCATGAATATTATAGTCTTTACGGAGCATTTACAACAATTCTATTCCAGTTAGGATAAGGCTACTAAAAAATTAAGTGAACATGGATCATGTGATCTTTTACCCAACAACAGCATGACTCGAAAAACTCAAATGGGCTTCAAAAACCACAGTAGCACAAATTGCAGGAGAATTATCCCAATCATTATGATAACGTAAGGGTGCTCGCTTTCCCAATATAATAGGGTAACTGGAAAGAGAGCGAGAGAAGTTAATAACAACAAGTCACCTATTGGCAAATTGATGCCAATATTTGTGCATCCACATGTCAAATATCACTTTAGATATTTTGCATCATAGGCTCCACACTTGATAAATATGCTTCTACAGTTTATAAGACAACAACATTAGAGACAAGTTTATGAAATAGGTTTATCACAATCACAAGAAACCACATTTTGGTATTATGTATTTATATATCTATTCCATGTCTACTTTCACGAATGGCCAATAAAAATATTTTGACTACTCACATATGAGGTCTACTACAAGAAATTGACTCTCTTGATCATTTTTTTATTAAGATATAAAACAAAGTAAACATAATTCCATGTAAACCTTTATTTGATTGGTTACATCGGGTTAGGGATTCAAGATAGGGTTCAAATTGTTCTCGTGTCACTCTACATGACTAATGGTGCAGATTCACAAAACAAGAAGGCGCACAGATAGCATTTTCAGCACCACTGGACAAAAACACGGGTGTCCCATCTCCCCTCTTTGATTTATCTTATACCCAATTCGACAAGAGGATTATGGTTGTCTCCTTCTTAATATAATTATTCACAACTTCCTATATGATGATGATTTGGGGCTTCTACATCATATAGTTGAGCGCTTGTAGTTGCAGAAGCGACGAGGCTTCCTTCATTACTTTTGTACTAATAAAAAACATGCATTCAATATTGAGGAAAAAAAGGTTACAACTTTCAATCTTCCAAAACAAGAGGATTTGCATATCTAACCTTCTAAGTTCTAGGATTCATAAGCAGTACACTATCCTTGCCACTCACAAATGGCAGCACTTTTCCCTCCATTTCAAGATACTGATCCTGAGATCCATTTATTTCATGCCTAATCACACCCAAATATTTTTATAGCTGTAAGGTTAAGTCTATAATTGAGTTTTCAGAATCGCTTATGTAAAGAAATTACTGGTACTCATGTTTGACATGACTATTGTAAAGAAAGCAAACAATTCACTTTCAACATTGTATTCACCAAGTTCTAAGTCCCCCCATTTATTGTGAACGCATTTGATGATATTTTCCACCTTTGTAAACCTCAATAGAGGCATGGTTAAAAAATGATACAAAATCAGGGAGGCATTGTTAGGATGGAACAATGCATTACAAACTTATTCATGCATACTTCATCTTACACCAAGCAATATATAATTTAGTGTCCTAAAGAATATTGTCTCAATAGGATCTTGAGAGTTGGATGACTTTTGATCTCTTAATTTGAGACTTAGTGTCAAGAATTTTAGATTGATTTTGGTATATTGTAATTTAATTTCTAAATTACTACTTGATTAACTTTTAAATTGTTGTCTATATTAACATGTAAGAGTTCATTGTGCCCTTGTCCATTTGCACCTTCACAACCAGTCTGAATCATTGCGTCTCTCTCTGTCCCATTGGATTCCTTTTCCCACTAGTCTATCTCACTCTTTCTTTCACACACACACACACACTCACATCTAGTGTGATGAATGTAATATGAATTTTGTATGGAACAACTTGTAAGTCTCAATAAAATCAAATTTTATAAATTTAAAATCAAAAGAAACCATATGAACTAACATAATTGAAAATCATGTGGATTTTTATTATCAACATTCCATTTTAGAAAAAACATGTATGAAAGAACTAATCCCATCAAATAGTAAATCAATGATAAAAACATATTGAATAAGGAAAAATAGAACTTCAAAAATCATCAGGATGAAGCAACACAAAGAAGAAAAAGTGAATTTCGAATTTTCTACTATGAGCCAATAATGAAACAACTGAAATTTAAAAGATATCATGTGTACCTTCACAGTTATAATAACCATATCCCATAAATTGAACACCTTCAACCAAATGGCACTCATAAACCCTACCATGAAAAGTATCCTGCCAAAAATAACAAACAATTCATATTCATAATGCTATAATTTAATGGTTTAGGTGAGTCTTACCACATAAAAACAACAAATTTATATCCTTTGGTTCAAACATCCAGTATAGCTTGCAGGAATTTATGTTTTCCTTCTTATCTTTCTAGCAACCACCATTATTTTTCAAACATTCATTTGTTTCCATATCTCGTTTGAGAAACAAAAAAGTTACTTCCATGCATTTAATAATGGATTTTAAAATGCCTTATTCCTGAAAATTCAACGTATATAGCCATGCAACTAGAATACATCCACCCATAAAGAAAACCACATTCACTCAAGCAAATAATTGGATCAGTAGTTTCCTGAAATCCTGGACAAATTTCCTTCAAGACAACCACCTTGTCCAATTTTCTTGCAATTAAATTTAGAATGATGTTAGTTTGCCGCATTTTATTCTTTCTTTTGTAAAAGATATAATGTATAAAAAGAAGGGATTCCCACCTCTATATTGTCTGTTGTTAATAATAAGTGTGGGAAAAATAGTGACACCACATCAAGATCCATGTCCAACCTATGAAAAGCATAGCACCATGAAATTTCAATAACACATGGCCTCTATAATACTAAGGGAATGAATGAAAGCATGGCCACATCATAGATGTTTACCACATAAACCATACCAACAAGACTTAACAAATATGGAACAAATGATAGCAAAAGATTCTATGATCGCAACGCTCAGATAAAATGGAAAGTAACAAATGGAATACATCTAGAATCTATTCTAGCCTGTGCATCTTTCTCTTGTTTCAAGACAGGGTTCTCTATATATGTAGTTGGATCACCGATGCATTTTTGTATCTTATTGACATCAAAACTTGGCGAAAAAATGTTCTTACATTGAACCAATCAGCTAATAATGATCAATTGCACCTTTAGGTATATTCTACAATAGTACAAAGTAATACTCACTAAAGGCAGAGTAGTTATAACTTGTAAGTCTTGAACTACTTTAAAATTATTGTGAATAATAGAAATAAACAAACCTAAAGAATGGATGACATTTTCTACACATTCCTTGTTGTACCTTTTCTCCTTCATCGAAAACCTAATATGCAAACCAGTGATGTAATCCCACCAAACCCAGGGTCTATTACTTTCATTTGAAACTTTCAAGACACACAATTGAATGATATTTTCAAGTACAACATCTTCACCATCGTACCCTCGACTGAAATCCTCTTCTGCATCAGGTGCACAGTATCTTCCATGATTAATGGATTGAGACTTGCACTGCTTAGTTACAGTAAATGCTTGGGGATAGTACTAGGTGATCTAGTGAGGGGTGAATTATGTGTAACCACTTTTATCAAGAATTTGAGCATCTCCTTTAAAATTATTTGCAAGTTCCAGTTGGGTATCACACTTTTCTTCGCATTCATCATTGTTGTTTTTCCACAACTCATACTCCACCACATCATCTAGGTTAGGAACAGACTCCCTCTAGTCTAAATTAATATTAACCATGTCACCCTTGTTGGTAGATACTTTCAATTTGTCACCGAACTATTTCATAATAAGATCAGAAGGAATGGTGATATTCTACAGATATTCAGCTGGTGACGTATCTTCTTCAGGTGAATCCATAGTTATCAATTGATCTTCGCGATCATCAAAAACAAGAACAACCGCTGCACCATCATTATGAGCATTCCAAACTTTCAAAGAAAAATAACAATCTGCAAAACAATATATGACTCAATTAACCCAAATCAAAGAAATTAAAGATGAAATTATCGAACGTTCAAAGATACCAATGTGTAAAAAATGAGAAATAACAATATCCAATATTATAGAATCACAATTGCCAAAATCATTTAGGGTAAAATTCAAAATTGAAGTTATCTTATGGAAAACATTTTTCTCTAAATTTGTGTTTAAACTTTAGAATAAAAAATCATAATGAATCCTCTCAACTTTAACCTCAATAATCTAAAGGAAAGCTGCCAAATTAGAAAACACTAGAAACTATTTCAGATCATGTGTAATTTCCCAAATTTCTTCCCAAAAACATACATATAAACATTTTTACTCAGAAAAGACTGTATCTCTAAATCTGATATAACACAAAATAGACAAAAAATGGCTATATGTCAGATAGAATGGTATTAGCAGTGTTCCCAAACATCATAATATAGACAAAATAAACAAGAAAAATGCTATATCTCATATAGAATGGAATAATTGGTAGTGTTCCCAATCATCAAAATCATGAAAAACCCAAATCTCCTCCAAAATACTTGAGAAGGAAGAACCATGGCCCTAGGGCCTATAGACTTGGCTCCTGAAGAAAGGTCAACCAAAAAGGTAGTTTATAAAGAAGAAAATGCTACTATATAGTTTTCACATTAGCAGTTAGTGAGTGTTGTGATGCCTCTCCTTGTATCAAAATTGAAGAAGGTGGAGGATTTTGGAAAAAAGTAAGAAACTCCCCATGATACAAAAATGTTTAAGAATTCACATCCCAAAGAACCTGCTCCAACAAAAAATACATTTTCTTCCTCCAAATCCTTTTGCAGATATATTCCAAAAATAGAAATTTGAGCATCGTATCACAGTGCTTGATACGCCCTAGTATATACTACACAAAGCACAATCTGAGATCCTAGTACTGGGTGAATTCTTATATTGTGGGATGAATTGGAAAACATTCTTCATCATTATGAGATCAAAGAAATAAGGAGATGAAGCACGAGAGACATTCTCCTAATGTGGGGACATATACAACATTGATTGATGCTTTCTCCAAAGTAAGATTCATGTATCAAGTGGATGATCTGTATAATGAAATGGTCCAAGAAGGATGTCTTCATAATTTATTTCTTTCAAAACTTTAATTTATGGGTACGTTAAGTCAGGGAAACTTAGAGGATGAAGAATTGTTCACACAAATGCTTGATGAAGTGTATTTTGTTGATGAAGCCTTTATTGGTGACCTTGTAAATGAACTATGCAATGTCAATGAGATATAAAAGGCCTTTAAAATCTATCTTAAGATGATTGATGTTGGTTTCATCTTTTTACACCCAATGGTCCTGTTGGGTCATGTTTTTGTTTTCCATATTTTAATACTTTTGTTTAAGTTTTGAAGCTTGGTTTTATTTATTACTCCTAGAAAATATTGTTGCTTAGGATAGTTTGAATCTTTTCCCTTTAGCTTTCATGTTTATTTGATTTCTTAGTTTTATCTTTTACAAATATTGGTTTGATTTCATAGTTGGAGGGCTAATAGAATGCTTATATAGATTAAAAGGTCTTAAAAATAACATAAAACTTGTTTAAGGGTCTTAAACCAAGTCTAAACCCTTACCATAAGTTTAATTTTTAAAAATCATTATCTCAGACTTTCTTGTAGCGCAAGCTTGGAAAAATTGCACACATGCACTATAAGAAAGTCGCGCAGTTCAAAAAGCATTATTTTTCGGTCAGATTGTTTGAAATTCTCACATATGAAATGTCACTCATACTACGTTGAAGGATTTGATACGTGTTTTTTCTAGAATAATCACTGTGATAGGTGTGAATATCATCATGGGGGAAAGTTGTGACAATATGTTGTAGAGTTTTGGAATAATGAAGGATGAACATAATGAGACAAACACTTCTTGATTCTTGTATCTCCTGAAGTGCACATAGAATTAGATGAAGGTCATGGCAAAAAATCAGTAGTTTGTAATCAGAATTTTGAAACAGGGCCAAAAACTAGGGCTTTGAGGAGCAATCGTTTTCAGTTATCAAAATGATCAGAGAACATTAAGGAATGCAATTCGACACTTTCCAGTCAAGAAAATACGATTACAACACCCGGATTCAACACTTTGATAGGTAGGCTACGGATTGTTACCAAAGCTCATAAATTTGGGACTTTTCAAAACAAAGGACTAATGATAAAATTGATCGCACTTTATTAGTTTTTAAACCTAAGTCATACTAAATGATGAATTCTCAGTCATGGAATTAAAGTGTTTATCAGCTTAATTGAGAGAGTTCAGTTTAGGGTTTCTAAGTTCCCCTATAGAGTATTGCGTGTCAGTTTATCAAAATTTGAAGAAATTTAGACTGTGTTTTATTGACAGAAGTTTTTGACAATAGTTCAAAATGAAAAAGAGTGGTAAGACTAATAGGGCAGAACCTTCAGACATGAGTTGGGTTCAAACCTTTCCAAATTTTGCAAAAATGTTTGCAGAGGCAGCGTGGTTAGTATTTTTTGAAAAAAATTGAAGGTTATCACTCAGAAGTTTGTTATAAATCGTTCAATGTATGGATAAGGATATAGTTTCTTTTGACACTTTGAAGTTTAAACTGAGCAGGCAGTTCTTAGTAGAAGCAACATGAATTTTAGATGATGGTGAATTCTGGTTCAAAAAGGTCCCTTTCACTTTTGATGCTAAGAGATATCTACTTCCATATGTAGTAGTAGATTGGGTAAAGGGAGTACCTATTCAAAAGTTTAAGCCAGAATGGATAGAGCCTATCAAAATTCTTCAAAGCAATATCACCTGTGAAGGGAGATTTGCTTTTGTGTTCAAATACCATTTTAGATTCCTTCAACATCTCAGTCATGAATCCAAAATGAATCTTCCATTCTTCTTTTTGAAAAGATTATAGAAGATGTCGAGTAGAGTGAAATAACATCAGGATCACATCAAACAATTAGTATTTCATCATGGGCTCATTAAACTAATAATAAGCACTGTACTTCAGAAAAGAGAGAAGACATGGGAATACTTTTTGTTTTGGTCAAGTTTCCAATCATAGAAGGAAGAGCAGTCTCATAAGAGACAGTTAGACAAGGTCAGAGTTTGATCAAGAAATTTAAAAGGAATGTCATAGTCAAATATGAAGAAGTTGATGAACTAGGAAAATCTTTGAACCAGGAAGATGACAACATTGAGATTGAACAACAAATTAATATTGAAGAAAATAAATTTTCAAGGTTAGAGGTGAAAGAACTTGAGCCTATAGAAGATGCTTCTCCTGGAGAACTGAACCAAATTGTAAATGAAGAGATAAAGAAACATGAACAAACCCCTATTACAGTACTTTCTGAAGCAGAGGAAATTTTTATATATAATAAAGCTAGGGTTCATACCATTGATAAAGATAGGGTTCATTCTAATCTGGAGATACATACTCATTCTGAAGAGGAGACAGTGTCACAAAGGAAGAAAATGAAAGTGGTTGAATTAGATTCAATTACACATCAAGGGAAGGCTTTGAAAATGATAGGAGAGGTTGGAGTAGTTTGGAGGCCCAAGACAAGGCCAAAGAACAAGCTTAGGTTAAATATGAAGAAGCTATTAAATCCTGAACTGGTTGAGAAAAAGGTTATACTAATAGAAGATTCATCATCTCAGAAGAAGTTGGAAGATAGTGAGGAAAACAAAGAAGTTAAGAAGGGTAAAAAACCAATAGTTCCAAAAGATAAACCAGTCTTCACTGATACTAAGATTTAAGACATATTCATGGAGGTTTGAAATAAGATGATTCAAGAACAACAACAAAATGATATAAAGAGTTCCTGTATGGAGAAAAGAGAGGTAATTGAAGATGCAGTTTAGTGCAGTATTGAAGCTAAAGAACATTCATAAATTCCTGTGACCTTGACAGAGTAGATGAAGGAGGATGAAGAAATATTCAAGAATCTGAAAATCCCATGGATACCAGAAGGGATGCATCCAATAGTAGAAGGTAAATGCAATGATTCTGAGAAGTAAAATATACAAAGGAGTATTAAACAATACAAGCATCAAATTGAGTACCTGCAAGAAAGCAATGAAGGATTAGTGACCGCAAATAAAAGACTAAGAGAATATCTGGAAGAAGTTAATACTCACTATCAGGAAATGATTTCAGTTTCTAAGGAGGATCTTAAAAGAAAAAGGAAGACAGAGAATCAGTTTACAGAACTAAGGAAAACTATTCAGGAGCTGACACAACATAATGAAGAGTTGACAAGAAGAGTTGCAGATTTGGAAGCAGACCATCTTAAAGCTAGAAGGAAAGTGCAGGCATTAGAGGGAATTTCTCTTCTAGCAGAGGCAGCAAAAGACTTGTAAAAGTACTTTAAGAAGAGCAGTTATTAGTTTGAAAAGTAATTTCACTTTTGTATAATGATAAAGTTTATATTGAACAGTTTGATAGATAACCTAAAAGTAGTTAGGGTTCAGTTATGCAATTGTTTTTTAAGGAACAAAATAAATGTAGGTTGGAAAAAGAACCAAGGGTTAGATTTTTGTTTCAAGGGGAGGCTATCAAGCTCTAGTTTATGAGGCTAAGGGTGATGACTCTTATGTGTTTTTGATGACTGAATTATGAAATATATGCAACTATATGCCCTTTATATTTTTGACTGGTTTCATTTCTAATTTGTGTTAATTACTCAGTTGGTATACTCATTTCCTATTTAAGGTTTTATGCTTGAAATGCTTGCTAACTATGGGTGGAACTCAGTACTATGATTTTTATGTTTGGATTATAGTTTATATGTTATGCATCTCAGTCTTTCAAACACTCATGATTTAGTGCTTACTTTGGTTTCATGAAGTTTCTGCCCTCTTGTCTACAAACTGTACAACCAAAACCCTAAAATACCTTTTTACTTAATTGTGTTTATTGAGATTGTGTTGACTTGTTCTCTCGTAGTCTGGGAACAATTTATGGCACTAACAGGTCCCTTTGAACTACTTTAGTGAGCATTCGTTAGACATTCATTAATTTATCTTATCTTATATTGTATGACATTATGAGGACTACCAACTCTCTAATTGTGGGATTATGCAAGATAAAAAAATTCGAGGATGCTCTCCATATCATTCATTATGTTGCTATAATGGGTTACCCTATTGCCTATGCTTTTTATAACACTCTTAATGGTGGCATATGTAAGGTTGTTCAAGTTGAGAAATCCCACATACTTTTAAAGGGACTGTTAGACCAAGGACATCGGCCAAGCCATACAATTTCTTCCATTTTGATTAATGGGTTCTTGAGGACTAATAATATAGAACTAGCCTCTAAGATTGCAAATGAAGTTACCAAAAATGGCTTTACTCTAGTGGCTGCAAATTTAAATGCATTAATCAATGCTATGTGCAAGGTAGATAGACTGGATCGTGCAAGAAAGTATCTAGTGGTGATGAAAACACCTTATATAGTTTCTATATCATATTCATTGGCAGTCTTTGCATGGTTGTGTATGGTGGATGAGGCGATATATCAAGTAGAGAAAATTATTAGTAAGGGCCTCACACACATATGCTATGTAGTCTTCACTCATCAAATCTTTTTGCAAATCAAATAAAGTTGAATTTGCTTTCCAGATATTGAACCAAATGCTTAGGAAACACATGTTGCAAGTTCCAGAATTTTTATCTATGTTGTACATCATCTTGGAAAGCTGGGAAAAAAGTTTCACCCATCAAAATTTCACTCGGAAATTATAGAATGTAGATTTACTATATATGTTAGAGTATACTATGAAGTAATGTCTTCTCCCTTTCAGGATGGTGAAGTTGGAAAATAATTACATTTACTAGACAAAATAATTAGGAGAGACTGTATATCTGAATTTTTGACATATGGTCTTTCATAAAACAACTTTTCTCCAAGGGAAAATTTAATGAGGCACCCAAGTGTTTATATGAAATAAACCAAATATATCCAACACTAGGTATTAGATTATGAGAATTTCAAAATAGTCAAATTTATTATTTTTCCCAAGAGACCACTCTTGCAGGATGGAATCAAGATGGCTCTTCTTTGTAAGAAAGTATTGAACCAAGACGATTGTCAAAATACTTTGCTGAGTTTGGTCACATGAAAACAGCCCTTCATAAGTTATATTTTTTTCTTATAAAGGGTTATAATCTTGTCAGTCAGTATTTTAGGTTTCTTCTTGCAAACAGAGTCTAAAATTTTAATTTTGCTTGTGCAAATTGTTTAGGTGATCTACAAAAGTTGGGAATGGTGTTTGCATTCAACAAAATGGTCAGATATGGATCCAATCTCTATGTACTTCTCAAAACTAACCCTTTATTCTAGAATGTTGGTTCATGTGTCCTCCAAGATGCATTTAATGTTTTACTTATGTGAATAATGTTGGTTCATGTCCTCCAAGATGCATTTAATGTTGCATTTATGTGAAGAAAGTTGCAGGAAGAATACTAGCACTTTTCAAATATCTGAAAAAAGGGTTGAATGTGTATTTTGTATACATTTAAAGCTATACAAGCTGTGAATTTTCTTCTAGTAAGTGAAATGAGAAAATAATCCACTTTAGAAAGTAGTCTGATGTGACTAGGACAATGTTAGACAAAGAAACAACAATTTCCTTGAAGTGTGATTTTGAAAGAAATAATAAAGGTCAGCTGGTGACTTATGGCTATTGTGCATAATCGGATTATGTGTTTTTTGGAAAATGAGGATGAGTTCATAAATTTTGATGAACAAAAATATATACCTTCTATTCCAAAAGATAAATTACTGAAATTTCAGTGTCATTTAATATGTAACTTGACTTCCCTATGAACATTTCCCATTATCTATGCATAGTGAAAAAACATCACATCTAAGGAGAGCATCACACATGTAAATTTTGTATCTAAGAAACTAAATCACACTACCATTTTGTATTTATATATACTATCTAATATGAAATGTGGCAATTTTTTCTTGTTTAGAAACTCTGAGTGTTCCTTGACAATTTTCAAGGAAAATGAGATCGAAAGATCAAGATTTATTGCATTACTGCTTTGTAAAATGGGTCACTTCTTAGACAAAAATCTCGGGAAAAAATATCGCTGCATCACTAACTAAGGGCCCATCACCTCTTACTTCTAATATCCTGAGGACTCCAATCATAAAAACAATCTTCAATGATATTCCATTACTAGATCTGCTAGTCAATGTAGGCTTAAAACCACACAACTTGTGATCAATAAGAATATCATCACGAACTTCTTTTTGGACTTGGATTTTAAAAGAGCTAATGGCTGAATACGTTGCTAGTTTTGTGCTTCCTACTTATATCCCATAAGTCAAACCTTCACCCATGTTGTTCTTTTTCAGGTTATTAGAGCTCAATGTTGCCTATTTCAAAATTCTCCTTCTATTCTTCTATTTCTTTTATAGTTTTTATAGAGATTCCTTCACACTCGCATTCTTTACTTATTATTTTACTTCTGTAGTCCCACTCGCTGTTTTTGGTCACTAGTGGACTTAACATTTAAATTAAATATATTTAAATTAGATATCTAGTATATGAAGAATATATTCTAGAGAAGAAAGCACAATTTGCACAAATATGCGACATTGCAAAGGATGAAATATGGCTTGCATATTAACCTACTTACCTACTTACGTGCGATATTAACCTACTTACCTACTTGCGTGCGATATTAATCTACCATATCGCTTAGAGATAAGATCTTTGTAATCAGAGGAGTCAAATTATTTCCCTGTGACTTTAGGGTTCTAGAGCCTCTCCTCTTTAAAGACCTCTTTTCAGTTCTCTCTTGAAAAGATTCCCACATAGAATTTTATGATTATATAAGTTTTGGAAATCATTAAATAATATGGGGTTTTAATGTAACAAATACTTATGTGCTTCACTACTATAACAATGTTTATTGACAACATCTCTTCTTGGAATCCATTGTTATTTACTTTTACGATTCCATGGTACTCCAACATAGTATTCTATCTTTATTTTATACCCTATGTTTTTTCTACAGGTCATTCTGGATGCTATTGCTTGCATATGCGGTCCTATCAGTCAATTTGGAGGCTATCACTTTCATATGCGTTCCTATCAAGTCAGATATATTTTGCTAGATTGAATCAGGTTTTCAACTTGCATATTGGACTGGAGTTTTGCGGAGAGATTATGAGTTCTAAACAAGAACATGTCACTTTGAAGGGCCACAACTGTGGCTTGTGGATAAATAGATCAAAACACTATTGAAGAGTAAGTGATTTGGCCATTAGCCAAGACTCAATATTATTAGGAAAAAGATAAAAATTCATAGTAAAAAGGAATCTTACCAGCGATTTTAACCTAGCTACCTACTCTTTAGTATTTAACGCCAAGTAATAAAGAAAAAATGCACCACTGGACCAATGAAATTGAAATATAACCAAAGGGTACATGTAGGGACTTTCACATGGGTGGACACATTGAAGGAGAGGCTACTACATCATAAAATATCAAAAAAAGGACCGATGCTAGAAGAGAAGGCACATTCAGAGAGTATTCGACATAGAAAACACTAGCAGAACTGACGTGTAGAAAATGCCCATGAATTATAGTTATCCCATATAATGGGAACCCTGCAAGATATCGTTCATTATAGATAGGTTGTAGGCATAATCCACAAGAGGGCTAGTGCAAAAAAGAATAAGCAACAACATGGAAAATTATTGGCGCAACTATCAACCGACAACACATATGGGTTCTTATCCAAATTTCACTATTATAACTAGGCAAAATTTATCTAAAGAAATAAACTTACCAGGGATTTTGTAAGAAAAAAAGGTGATGTTGACTCCAAAGCTGCATAATTAGTGGCCATCCTCTTCAAGAGCCTTCAGGTTCTCTCTAATGTTGTTTTATCCATGGAAACTATGGAAATTAAATAGCAAGATTGTAAACCTTCAACAGTGATGAATATCCATACCAATATCCTCAATGGCTATTATCAATATCTATATCCATAACCCACCAAACCCTCCATCAGGACACCCAATGATTTTCCAATTGGGAACGAGAGTACCTTGGTCTAGTACTCAACATAATGCCACTAGATTGCAATAGAAACCCCTTCATTATTGGTTGTTTGATGATTTGCATACAACTGAAGTGCCTCATCTATCACGATTCCTATGTAGACAAGCTATGCAGATACCATCAAACCTGTTCGGCCTTTACCTACCTTGCAATGTATAATTGCAAAATTTTTGAGATCACTTAAAAGTCAGGAATGGACACTCTCACAAAACAACTTCAAAATTGACAAAGGGGGGACATCATGGTCATCGAATGGGAAAACTTCCACACATTCATGAAAATGTGTTGGATCATATGATTCCTCTAAGAAAATATTGTAGACCTTATAATGCCGAGCATGGCCTATCTCTAGCACTATCTTGACCTGCCAAAGTGGATTCCTATAGAGAACGCGCATGTGCTCAGCCGGGAACGACATGAGCACTTTACGATCGGTAATATATGAGATGTCGTGATCGAATCCTGCCATGAAAAGCCTTCTCCTATTTTTTGAAACAAGGTTTCTAATGTAGTCAAATGTGAACTGAAAGGTGAGAAATTTGGCATGTTGCCATATTCCCCCTACATCCACCGAACACCAAACCCTCCTATGTTGGGCACCAACTGAGAGGCTATTTGGCGCCAATGAGTAGGTTGAGTAGTAATGGATGGAATTGAAGGATGATGGTTTATGAAAATCAACCATCGACCATGAATCTCGTTGTCGTAGAGGTGGGTGGAGAGATGTTGGGTCAAGAGTTGGGTCGACAACTACTGTAAATGAAAAATAATTAAGAATTGGGAATTTTAACAATTAGGAATTTTACAATACAAATTAAGAAAAATAATACAAATACTACTATGTTTCAAAGTAAATAAAACTTTCTCAAATAATTTCCAAAAATCATATAAATATTACGATTTTTTAGAGTAAATAAAACTTTCACAAATAATTCCCATTTTTATATGGCCACTATCAATCTCAATTTCATAGATGCTTTGCATCATAGGCAGACTTTCTGAAAGAGCACAACATTTTATTATATAAATTATATAGATTTTTTTGTTTTTGTTTTATTTTTATTATTTTATTATATAAATTATATAGTTTTTCTTTTTCTTTTAGTTTTATGCTTTTATTATATAAATTATATAGTTTTTTTTTTATTTTTTTATTTTTATTATTTTATGATATAAATTATATAGATTTTTTTGTTGTTTTTGTTATATATTTTTTGTATTATTTTTATTATTTTACTATATAAATTATGTTAATAGGTTATATATTATATTTTTTAATAATGATCATATAAGTTGTTTAGTTTTATAAATGGAGTAGTCTACGGAGTTGACAATTTGGCTTGAAAGTCGGTCGTCGTCACTACATGTTGGCTAAATCATCAACTCCAATCAGTACCAAAATCCGATCAATGCTATCCAGGATAGCGACTGGTGACAACCACATATTAGGGCCCTACATCCCCTCGAGAACTAGCCATTCGAATGTGCCTCTTGCACGTAGACTTACTAAATGCATCCAATGCATGGCCAAGAAAACATGTTAACTTCAGATATGTGGGCTGAAGGTATCATTCTATTCCTGCTCTACAATGACATTTGCAACAAGTAAACCTTCTAACAAAGTTTAATGGTTTCTTCTACAATCTGCTTCAGTTTTCCTTTGGAGCGTGTGAGGAATGTCGATGTGCAAAAACCAGTGACCTTTTCAAATAGTGGCATTGCAAGAGGGATCATTCTTTTCCCAATATGAAAGCTCAAATTGCATATGGTTATGAGCACATAGGTTGGAGATGGTGATAATTGTGAATGTAAAGTGTAAGTACTAGCTCTGGCAGCATTGAAACCTATAAAAAGCCATAACAACTGGTTATTGATTGGAGTGATGAACACAATCGGAGCGACAAGAGCCATAATTTTGAAGCAGTTTGATTGGTCAGCTAGAGATATTGAACCGGCCTATCGTCTACAAACATAGGCTATGAAGTGCAAACAAAGGGGATCAGGGGTCAAACGTTGATACCTTTAACCCACTGATCCAAAGTACTTTACATGTTTTTTTGGCCATGCATTGGATGCATTTGGTAAGTCTATGTGGAGGAGGCACATTTGAATGACCGTTTCTCAAGGGGATGTAGGGCTATGATTATTCTAGCTAGGTATCGATATGGTACTGGTTCTAGTACCGAATTCGTAATTGACATAGGAACCTAATTTTCCTTTGGAACGTGCTTAACCAGGTTTTCTAATTCAATGGTGCAGCAAGGATAAATATGGTCAAGCTAAAATTCGTGCAAATTCTTTGTTGGATCTCTGAAGATCGAGGTGCATGACACCAATATTACTAATAGAAGGTAGACAATTTAAAAAAAATTACACTTCATTGTCAAATTCGCAATTTTTCATGACACAATTAAAATGACTAACATAAATGACTAATTCATATTCTTCTAGCTAGTCATTTTTTATGCCGTGACTAAATTAGTTGTTTATGTTAGTCATTTTTAACTCTGTCACGTATTATCTAGTCATATTTGTTAACTGGTGACTAAATTAGTCATTAATTTTAGTCATTTATAGTTGGGTCAATCAAAATTGCTCATATTTAGTAGTAAATGACTTGAAAAACATGTCGTGACTAGAATTTTTAATGGACTAGTAGTTAATTCCTCATTGTGTACTAGTGTTAATTGATCCTTATCCTAGTTGGGATAATATCACTCCCAATTCTACTAATGAAGCATCGACATGGACATGGAACTCCTTTGTCCAATACGGAAAAACTAATATCGGTGTTGCGACCATTTTTTTCTTTAGTATGTTGAGGCTCATATGACACTCGTCATTCCATTCAAACTTCACATCTTTCTTTGATAACTTCTCTATCAGCCCAGTAATTGTTGCATATCCTCTTATAAACGTTTGGTAATATCCCATGTAGCCCAATGTTTCCCTCAACTATTTTATTGTCTTTGGTGTTGGTAGGTTGATAATTATCTCAATCTTGGTGGGGTCGACCAACATTCCTTTATTGCATACAATATGTCCCAATAGGATTCCAAATGGTGCACAAAAGATACATTTCTTAATGTTTAGTGAAATATGATGGTTTCAACAACTTTCCAACATCAATTAAAGGTTTGTGGTATGGTATTTTACCAAGTCATAAATAGTCTAGTCATCCATATCCTTATTTGGTGATAGATTGAAAATCCATTCGTAAATGAGTAGACTTCCTGTCCTCCAACCCCTTCTAGTACTTCATAAGTAAATTGCGTAAGAAATGGATCATGAAGCCTTGCATCATTCAATTTCCTCATATCGATGCAGATTCTAATTACACCAGTATTTTTGTCCTCAATGACCGTCGAGATGATCCATTCCGATTCTTCGACATGAACAATAATATATGCATCCAACATTCATTCTAATTCAGCCTTGACATGGTCTCTTTATCTAGCATTCAAGCTATATGGTCGCTGCTTCACTGGTTTCACATTAGGTTTTAGAGGGATTGCCATTTCTCCCAAGTCCCCTAAAATGCCTTTCATCTCAAAAAAAAATTTCGAAAATAAATCCTGAAACTCATGTAGTAGGTCGGTGACCTTCCCCATTTTCAAATCATCCAAATAGTCTCCATTAGTACTAGAAAACTTTGGGTCTTCCATTATCCTAATATTGAATTTCTTTATATTCCTTGACTACTTGAATTTATTGAATGGTATTTTTGGTACTTCAAGGTCACAACTTCCTTCTGACTTAGGAATGTAGATGACTCTTAGATCATCCTCATCATCAATTTATCCCAACATGTTGTAACAGTCCATCATCATTTGTGTGTTGGGGTCATTATCCATCCCACACACCTATTTGGTTGATTTCTGCCTAATTAACCACTATCCTAAGTTTATTGAATCTATTTGGCATCATCATTAGCACACCATGACATCAACATGAGCACACCCATGCCCTCCTTAAATGAGGGACGCCAACTAAGCCTTTTCCTTCAATCAGGGAGGCTATCCAGGATTCCTCCTTCAACCACGGAGCAATTCTAGGGTTATCTAAGTGTCATAAGTGCACCAAATAGTTAACGGAATATTGTTTCACATGACAATTAGTTAATCTGAGTTGTAAAGGCACCTCCCTCATGTCATTGTCAATTTTGGGCTTATTTGGGTGAACTAGAGTGAGTTAATGCGCCTTTAACAACTTCTGATGACCAGTATCCATTCAGTTCACTTCATGAGAGCAGACTAGAGTTAGTGATGTGCTACCACCTACTGATTGACATGTAGTGGCATGTACTTGAGTTACATTCAGTTAGACTCATTCATTTATGTAAGTTTTAAACATGTGCATAGAAGCAAAGCATACATATTCTTTTAAGCAAATTAGATATCACAACACATCATTCACACATAAACACAAAGATTTATCCTGAAAACCCTTAATTGGGAAAACCATAAAACCTTGGAGCCACACCTCTTATTTTTCTTCATTACATTATGAATCCTGACAAAATAAAATATAGGTATTCAACAGCATCCAAATACCCTAATCCGTTAACCTGGATTAGAAAAAGACTCCAATCCCTTAACCAAGATTAAGTTACATATTTTTAGACAAATTCTAAAAATAGCCAAAAAATAGCTATAAATAGCCAAAAAATAGCCAAACATATTAGAAGGTGCTTTTGGGATCACCAAGCTGCAGCATTGACATGCGCACCTTTCCTCCATACACACATGCAAAGAATATAACATATACCAAAAATTCTCCCACTTGTTGTTTCCTTTGCATAGCAATGAGTCATGTACTCATAAAGTCATAGGTTCAGGGAAGTAATGCCCATAGTCTCTCTACACCAAGAGAACTTCTCTGTACTAACAGAGTTTGTTAATGAGTCTACAACTTTTTTGACGGTTTCAACCTTTTCCAGCAACACCTTCTTGTCTTCAACCATATCTCTCACAAAGTGATATTGCACATCAATATGTTTTGTCTTAGCATGATAACCATGGTTCTTTGCTAGGAATATTGCACTTTGGATATCACAATCTAACCTTACACCTTTTTGTACAAACCCAATACTTGAACACAATATTTGCAACCACACAGCTTCTTTGCTTGCATGAGTGGATGCCATGTATTCAAATTTTGTAGTTGAGAGTGCAACTATAGCTTGTCTCTTGCTCATCCAACGGATAGCTCCTCCAAATAGGTTAAACACATACCCACTTGTATATCTTATGTGATCAAGGTCTGCATCCTAGTCTGCATCAACAAATCCATGTACATTTATTACTATGTCTGGTCTAGGTCTTCCCTGGTAGCAGACTGCATAATCTATGGTTCCACACAAATATCTGAAGACCCTCTTTACAGCGGTCCAATACTCCTTTCCTAGTTTTGACATATATATTCTCAAAATCCCACTGCATGAGCAATGTTTGGTCTTGGACAGACCAATATTGCATACATCAAACTACCAATTGCACTGGCATATGGAACTTGTGACATGTCATCTTCTTCTTCCTATGTCTTGGGACACTGCTCTACAGATAAATTTACACCTACATGAATAAGAAACTTGACCGGATTACTTTCCTACATGTTAAATCTCTGTAGCACCGTCTCAGCATATTTTCTTTGATTTAAACCAATCATTTTGTTTGCATGATCTCTTCTTATCACCATTCCTAGAATGAATTTTGCAGCATCAAGATCTTTCATATCAAACTTGGAGGACAATTGAGATTTTACCTCCTTTATAACATCTTTGTTGTTTCCAATCAGCAACATGTCATCAACATATAGAGCTATGTTAATGAAGTGATCACCAACCTATTTGGAATATACATAGTGATCAGCTTTGATTCTCACAAACCCCAATCCAAGTATGTATGTGTCAAAATTTTGGTACCATGTCCTTGGATATTTCTTTAGACCATAAAGGTACTTCTTTAGTTTACATACCAACTCATTATTTCCCTTTACTATGAACCCTTCTGATCGTTTCATGTATATTTCTTCTTCCATATGCCCATGTAAGAATGTTGTCTTCACATCCATTTTCTCTACTTCAAGATCAAAAGAAACAACAATAGGAAGAAGAAATCTAATAGAAGTTAATTTTGCAACTGGAGAAAATATTTAACCTAAATCAATCCCCTCTACCTAAGAATATCCCTTTGCTATCAAGTGGGATTTATACTTATCCACTTTACCTTCTGCATTCAACTTCATTTTAATTAGCCATTTTCTCCCAATGGCTTTTCTTCCAGCTGGTAACTGGATTATATTCCAAGCTTCATTTTTGTCCAAGGAATCCATTTCTTTAGCCATGGCCTTTTTCAATAGATCACTATCCTCTGAATCAACAACTTCCTTTGCATTTCAAGGATCATCATCAGTAATATACATAGTGAAATGAGAGTGAAAATTAGTAGAAGAATACCTTTCTGGTTTCCTTATTTCTCGAGATGATCTCCTCAAAACTAGAGAATGAGGTTCTTCTTCTTCTTATTCAACTTCTTCTATTGAATCTAATTCTTCACCTTCTAACTTGAACTCTATTTTCTTTGGTTCCTTTTCTATTGGATTCACTTCTTGTCTGGGGACTTCTTTGACCTCTCAAAACACAACCTCTCAATTGGAACCAATATTCTTAGTTATATAATTCCAAAGCTTATACCCTTTTATACCATCTTTATAGCTATTAAAGATACACTTCTCAACTTTCTTATCCAATTTGCTCCTTTTCTCCTTTGGAACATGTACATAAGCATCACAACCAAAAAATTCCAGATGCTTAATAGAGGGTTTCTTACTAGCCCATACCTCTTGTGGTTTTTTACCAATCAATGCTCATGTGGGTGATTGGTTTACCAAGTAACATGTTGTCTCCACTGCTTCTACCATAATTCTTGTCCTATCCCATCACTGCTTAGCATGTTCCTTGCATTTTTGATCAATGTCCTATTCATCCTCTCAACAACTCCATTCTATTGAGGTGTGTATGGAGTAGTCTTTTTCCTTTCTATACCACACTTCTTACAAAAGTCCTCAAATTCATTCTGACAGAACTCTCCACCATTATCTATACTCAACACCCTTATTTTCTTTTCTGGATTATTTCCTACAACAGCCTTAAAATATTTAAACTTGGTAAATACTTCATATTTCTTTAGAAGGAAATAAATCCATATGTTCCTTGAGAAATCAACTATAAATGAAACATAATACATAGATTTTCCTAGTGATGGAACATGAACAGGTCCAAACACATCATTATGTATTAATTATAGAATTCCCTTTTCTCTTGTAGCACCAGATGGAAATCTTACTCGATTTTGTTTTCCATATATGCAATGTCCACAAAAATCAAAATCCAGAGTGCAATCAGTCATACCTTCAACCATACCTTTAACTTGTAATGCTTGAAGTCCCTTTTATTTGATATGCCCCAATATTTGATTCCATAGCATTGTCTTTCCTCCTGATGCAGTCATGGTTTTGTCATCTTTACCTCCTTCCTCAATCACAATAGAATTGTTACATTCATCAATGATGTTTTTTCCCAATAGTTTGTATAGAGTTCCATATCAAACTCCCTTCATCAATACCATTGATCCTCGAACCATTTTGAAACCACCATATCCACACACAGTCTTTACACGTGTAACATCCATATTTTTTACAGATATCAAGTTTCTTTCTAGATTTGGAATGTGTAGCACTCTAGGAAGAGTTCTAATCCTTCCATCCTTCAATTTTAGCTTGACTCTACCATGTTCCAATGATATTGACTGGTGAATCATCTCCCAAGTAGACATCTCCTCCATTGTACTTTTCATATTCACATAACCACTCCCTATGAGGGGTCATATGACATGACACACCTAAGTCAATAAATGATATATCACGTTTTGAAGGATTACCCGTGGAAGCTAGGTACACATCCCCTCCTTCTTCTGAGGATTTATTCACCTCTGTGGAAGGGGTATCCTCATATCCCTTTGCTTTCTCAACATTATTAGATCTAAAATCCTTTTTATAGTGCCCATATTTACCGCATTTCAAACACTTCCTTATTCCTTTTTCGAGGGATTTAGATCTACCCTTTGATTTATATCTCCCCAGATCCTTTATTTTTGTTTCTCTCCTAGGGGCGACCTCTCACATACAAGGCATCCATGCTATGATTATCCATGGTTTTATGCCTCATCTTTTCTGATAGTAGGGATGATACAATTTCATCAAATTTTAAAGTTTCCTGGCTAGCACTACCTATTACAACAATTAGCTTGTCCTAGGAAATGGCAAAGAAAACAATAATGTAATACATTTATCTTCTTCAGCCATTTTAATACCAATAGAGGTTATCTGACTTACCAGAGTATTATAGACATTCAAATGCTCTGTTACAGTGTCATTCTCATCCATTTTGAGGTGAAACAACTTCTTTTGCAGAAACAACTTGTCCCATGGTATTTTATTGATACAAACACCCTAGTTTTTCCCATAGCTTTACTACATTATCTTCACCAGATATGTTCAACAGCACAGATTCTAATAAGCACAATCATATTGTACTCCTCTCCCTTCTTTCTAATTTATCCCAATTATCTTGTGACATTGTAGTGGGTTTCGTACTTGGATCCACAACAATCCACTATTCCCGATCTATGAGAAGATCCTCCATTTTGAGCTTCCATATCTCAAAATTATGGCTGTTAAATTTATCGATATTAATTCTTGAAGTGCTCACCAGTCTCTTTCAATGCACAAATCAACACTGCAAAGCTCCCACTAAATCCAGTTTTATCACAGACCCAAGATCTATCAACTACATCGAACCCTTAGCAGTAAAGGCATCCCCTTGATGCTAAAATTGAGCTTTGATACCACATGTAATTTTTAAACCTATGCAGAGAAGAAAAACATACATATTATTTTAAGAAAATTAGAGATCACAACACATCATTCACACATAAACACATAGATTTACCCTAGAAACCCTTAACTCGGAAAAGCAGAAAACTAGCTTGGAGCCACACCTCCTATTTTTCTTCATTACATTATGAATCCTCACAAAATAAAATATAGGTATTCAGTAGAATCCAAATATCCTAATCCATTAACCCGAATTAGAAAAAGACTCCAATCCCTTAACCGAGATTAAGTTACATATTTTTAGACAAATTCTAAAAATAGCCACAAAACAACTATAAATAGCCATATTTTTATAAGGTCTTTTGGGATCATCGATATGCAACACGGATATGCACACCTCCCCTCCATACACACATGAAAAGAAAATAACATATACCCAACAATTTATTGCACCTTGATTCATTTAGGACTCAGTTAGAGTCAATTGTGGCTAGATTAGTGGTTAACTGGTGTGTTCAGTGTGGCTAAAAGATAGTTAAGATACACCCATCCATTCAATTCGAATGACCTCTAGTGAATTTGAATTCTCTCCATTCATGCAAGTTTTCATGACATTGTATTATTTATTTTCATTCTATTATTGATTATACAGAACTGCAACCTCCTATTGCATTACCGTTATGTCATTTCATGCATAAATTGTCTTGAATCTCTTGTAAGTATATGCTTTGTCTCAATATTGTTGTGACATAATTTAATATGGTATTACGGCCATGGCGGGAGGAAGATCTTTCTTCAAGAAAACATGAATTTTGACGAATCTAGCATGCAAAATTAAGCAAAATGCTCAAAAATTCCAGCACTACATTAGAAGCCAAAGTTTTAGCACATAAGTCCTAAGAAAAGGAACTGTTGATCAAGCTTTATTGATCAATTAAGATGGGTGTGATGAAAACCTGAAATGTGCAAGTTGTTCGACCTTACAGTGCCCTTTTTGTGTTGATTGTAGGTTTTTACAGGTCCTTCACTGCATTTGCTATCTCAGTTCCATGGCTTCTACTTTGGATCATCTTACTCCTTTCAATTACAACCAATGGAAGGAGGATATGGAGATTCAGTTCCATTCAAAAGGGCTCTATCGAGTCACAATGAACACAGAAACAGAGCCTAGTGCTATTATGGAGGAGATAAAATACTGGAATGAGCTGGATGAAGCTTATGGTTTCTTATGTTTGTCTATTTCCAAAGATATTTTATTCCACATAACGAAATTGAAGACTCTGAAGGATATTTGGGATCAAATCACTTCCTTGTTTGATAAACAAGATGATATATGGATCTATTAGCTAGAGAATGAGCTAATTTCCCTCAATCTGAGTAGCTACAAAACTAGGAATGATTTTTTCACAAAATTCAAGCACTTGGTTCTCCAGTTAAAGCAGTGCAAGGTTGAGAAGGATGATGATCAACTCATCCTAGCTATCCTCTCAAAACTCGGTTTGGATTATTGAGTATTTGTTTCCAAATTCCATATTGGGAAGCTAACAATCCCAAATTTTAAAATTCCTTCTCTTGATGTCTTCATCAAGTCCCTAACAAACGAGCATGACAAGCTTGTACAGATGGGGATCAGTAGATCCTCAAACGATCAAGCACTTTTTTCTTTAGGGCCAAAATATTTGAAGGGTAAAAGAAAGCAGAACAATCAAAAGGCTAAA
This sequence comes from Pseudotsuga menziesii, assembly GCA_001517045.1. Taxonomy (NCBI): domain Eukaryota; kingdom Viridiplantae; phylum Streptophyta; class Pinopsida; order Pinales; family Pinaceae; genus Pseudotsuga; species Pseudotsuga menziesii. Next base: position 15,773 of record LPNX010034322.1, on the reverse strand, counting down.
TTTGATGCTCCAAATCCTAAAGAAAAGAACCAGCCAGCAAGAAGAGTCTTCCAGCTCAAAGAAACACATGAAAAAAGGAAACCATAGCAAAGAGAAATTCAAGTGTTCCTATTGCGGGAAGGGATTCCACCCTAAACATGCCTACATGAAGAATAATATTGGTGAGATGACTTCTCTCCTAGAGAGAAAAAATATCAATCTTCCGGAGATTGTTCGGGAGAGAGATAATCAATATTGGGATACCTGTCAAGAAAGAGGACATGCTCTCACGGAAGGCACCTCGAATCCCAAAGCTCTCCTCATAGACTCTGGAGCTTCGAATCACATGATGGAAAGAAGAGAATATTTTTCATCCTTGGACACCGACAAAGCATTCCCATCCACATGGGAGATGATTCTCAAATCATTTCAAAAGGCAAAGGTACTGTAAAACTTGAACATGGAAGATTTTTTGATGTTCTCTATGTACCCTCCTTGGCCTCCAATATTTTGATTGTATATCAAATGACTCATACCAGAGTGCCCAAGAGAGTTACTTTCATCTTGATTGATGTTGAAATCACTGAGATTGCATCTGAGAAACTTGTTGCAAAAGGCATAGCAAACCATCATGCTATGGCCTATGAGTTTTCCTAGTTTGTTGCATATGCAAAGCCCATCACTCTTTTGAGTCATGGGAATGAGGTTAGAAAACTATGGCATGAGAGATTTGGTCATTTCAACTTTAAATAATTACAAAAACTTCAAAAAAATTCCATGGTTGAAGGCCTCCCAACCATGAAAACATCCAGTGGAATTTGCAAAGGTTTTATTGTCGGCAAACACCCTGAGCACAAGTTTTATCAGGGAAAGGAAAGCCGTGCAAAGTGTATTTTGGGGTGGATTCATTCTGATATCAATGTACCAATTCCTACTACCTCCATGAGTGGTTCATAGTATACTTGCCTTGATTTATGATTTCTCCGGGTACACTTGGGTTTTCGTTCTAAATAAAAAATCTGAATTTTGGGAAAGATTCACCGAGTTCAAAGCACTGGTTGAGAATTCCTTTGGGAGGAAGATAAAATATCTCAGATATGATAATGGAGGGGAATATATCAGTTCTTAATTTATGCAAATATTTGCTGACAATGGGATCCAAATCCATCACTCCATTCCTTACACACCATAGTAAAATGCTGTTGCAGAATGGAAAAACCGGGCCATCAAAGAGATCACTACATGCATGCTGGAAGCCAAAGTTTTAGCTACTAATCTATAGGTTGAGGCCACGAATGTTGCTGCACAAATTCATAATAGAGTACCTCACTCTTTTGTGAAAGGAAAGACTCATTTCAAAGCCTATTTTGGACACAAGTTGGATGTGTCAAATTCCAAGGTTTTTGGGTCCACTGAATGGGCTCAAATTCCGCATGACAAGAGGAAAGATTTGCAGCCTCAAATTATTGAATGTTTGTTCATTGGATATATAGAAGAATATAAGGTATTTAAACATCTGAATATCAGAACCAAATATATATTCATTGAAATAAGTGTCTGTTTTGAAGAGCCTCTCCAAGAGGTAGAACTAGTTGAAGAAAATTTTGATGAAATTCCGTCCTGTTCTACAAATCATCTGGGTGATGAAAGTGAGAGTGAAGGATATGATTTTTAAGATATGATATCATTCAGAAAAATATATTAGGTTCAGAATCATATTTGTATATGCCAAATCATCTCCCAACTTGGTCCAAAAAGACAGTCTCTTCCACTGAGCAAAACATTAGAAATCCTACTGATCCTAGACGAATCTGGTCTGATTTTAAAAGAGCAGGTATTTCTCTCTCTTGTCATGATTAATTTCTGTCTGGGACCTATTATTTAATGATTTTTTCATATCCTATGTCCTACTACCATGCTAGAAAAGATACGATGGCAAGCTGCTATGGACAAAGAGTTTAATTCTCTTCATGAAAATGCTACTTGGGAGATAGTTTCTCTTCCACCTGGGAGTAAATTAGTTGAATACAAGTGGGTGTTTCAGAAAAATGTTCTTGCTGATGTAACAACATGAAAGTAAAAATAAATTCTGGTTTCAAAATGGTTCTCCCAAGTTGAAGGTGTGGACTATCATGAGACCTTTACACTGGTGGCAAAGATGGACTCCATCAGGCTAGTTTTGGCCATTGCCGCATCCAAGCGTTGGGAGGTGCATCACATGGATATCAAGAGTTATTTTCTTCATGGAGACCTGAATGAGAAAACATACATGAAGTATCCTAAGGTTTATACATCAGATCCTTCTTTCATATGTAAGTTGCAGAAGTCATTATATGGGTTGAAATAGGTCCCAAGATCATGGTATGCCAAGATGGATGCATTTCTTCTCTCACAAAATTTCCAGCGATCAAAATATGATCTGAATGTATATTTTCAGCAGTATGATGGTAAAATTATTATCATATTATTATATGTTAATGAAAATTTGATAATAGGAAGCACACTTGCTTTGATTCACTTCATAAAAACTACTCTTTGTGATGCATTTGAGGTGAGTGATTTGGGGCTCCTGAAGCAATTTCTGGGGCTTGAAATCTCACAAGATTTTGATGGGATAATGGTAACTCAGTCAAAATATATTACAGACCTGTTAATTAATTTTAACATGTCTGATTGCTAGGCTATGACATTTCCTTTCGTCTGAGGGATCGGCCTTGAAGAGGGAAAATCCACTACACCCATGGATTGCACTATTTACCGCCAGCTGATCAAAAGCTTGCTATACTTGAAACATTCATAGCCTGATATTTGTTATGCCATGAATGCTATATCAAGATACATGCAACAGCCTCATGAGCTTCACTGGAAGGTAGCCAAGAGGATCCTTCAATACATTTAGGGCACAAGATCCTACGGCATTCACTATGCTGCAGATTCTGAGCTAGATTTGGTTGGTTGTTGTTACCACCTAAGTTGTACTTAGTGGTTTTTTATCAAGTGAGCCTGGTGAACTAGACAAGGATAACTTGTTCGGACTTCAGGAGACCTTTGGAATTACTTTTGGGAAGTGCTTGTTGTACTATATCACATGTTCATACCCCATGGGGGAATTGTAATAAATGTTTTAGCATGATAGTGTCTATAAAAGACTCAATATCTTAGACTTTATTTGTCAATCTGATTAGCCTAGGGTGTTTTTTCCCTTGGTTATTATTGGTTGTTGAATAAACGATTGTTAATTTCTGAGTTTTTCACTCCATACCTCCAAAGTTGCGGTGGTCGGCTTGAGATTTAGGCCTATTGAGGTTATTAGAGTCTATGTGTCAATGTATAAACATGATAGACATCATGGTCGAGTCATATGAACATGTCTAAGTCCCCCTAGGTTTTTTCAAATTTTCAAATTTTTAGTTTTTTCAGCGTTTTTTATTAAAATTTAATTTTTCCAAAACTTAGGCTATTTTTTAAGAGTTTAATTGGAAAAATTGATTTTGTAATAAAAGTGGTCCAAATAATCCGTTTCAGTCATGTAGGGGCTCATTTTCAAGCTAAGAGCACCATGTAAACCCATGGACCCACTATTTCCTAGTTTTGAGTGATTTTCCATCACTGAAGTCAGAAAGCCCCAAAAAATCATTTATTGATTATTTTAATTAATAAATTGATGAATAATGGAGCAAATCCAAAATCATAGATCAATGGATTCTCAGCTGATTTGATTGAAATCAGTCATATCTGAACTAGAATGACTAGATCTGACAAATCCTTAACTGAAGGAGGTGATCAAATCAGAGCTAGAGTTGATCTTCAGCAGTCTTCATGGGGAATTGCACCCTCTCTCTCTCCTCCACATGTGTGGACTCTCCTGGATGCTCTGTGGACTGATGTGCCAGATTATGGGTTGATGTGTCAGATCAATCATCCCCACGATTGACAAGTAGGCTCAGTTCAGCTTCAGATCTGTATTGATTGACTCTCCATTAGCTGATTTGATCTATATCCTTGGGATTTGTGCCCCCCCTAGGATGGATATCCTGTTTTTTGTATAAATCAAAGCATAAGCCTCCTCTTCCAAGATAGTTAGAAATGGGATTGAGGTGCTACTGCTATTGTACTATTGTTATTGTTCATTTGAAATAAAGAGAAGCTTTGGAGGCAAGACAATGTTATGCCATTATATGTGTGGATGATCGTTGCCATTTTTTACTGAGGTAACCTGTATCTATGTTCATAATTTCCTAAGTGCTTGTGGATTCATTGCTAAGATTGATAATAAGCTTATTATAATATTGATAGGAAAGGTGCTTCTCAATAAGTTTATTGGCCATATATTTCCTTTGATGCGTGTTTAGAGATCTAGATTCAGCATGTTTTATAATTTTATATACATGTTATTATGAATCTTTGTGTATATACTAATCGGATCTCACAAGTATTTCGGCTAGTTTTTTTATTCTAGCTGAGCTGCAGGTTCCTATATTGGAGAGGATGCTGATCTATTTTGCTTCTTCACTCTCTCCAAAACCTTCCAAAGGCATAGTCCCTCAACATTCCACCTGAAAGCTCCACGGTGGATCTTCAAGGCTACCAACATTTCTCTCCTCCTCTTCCTCCTTCAAAATCAATTCTTTCACCCGGTTACTTTGTTCACAGCTTTGATATTGTTTAGATATATTATCTTAAAGTAGATTTAACATAGATCTATCTTCTCAAAGCCCATAATGTAGATCTTATTCTTAAAAGGTTTCATAAGCATTCTAGATCTAGCTTTAGGGAAATCGTCCTTTTTGCATGGAATTTTAAAGAGAATTTGTATCTTGCATGCATTATATTTCTGTTTTATGTTATAAAAGATAAATCTAGCAATCATTGTATGTCATATTGGCTGCCTAAAAGGCAAGCCAAGATCCCAAGGAAAGCTTTATTTCTTTGGTTCCCTTTTTACCTTTTTTAACTAGTTTTAACTTAGTTTTTTTTGGGTTAAACGTAAGCTGACCCAAAGGTACTTTTAGAGTGATTTTGGGCATATTTCTATATAATAAGCTTGTTGTTTTTTAGCAGGTATAACAGAAAAGAGGAGGATCTTCTGTTCAAAAGTGACTTTTGGGCCTTCTGAATCCCCCCATGGGTCTCCCTTTTTTTATTGAAATCTATAATTTTTGCACTTTGTAAGCTCTTGGTTTCATTATGTATAAGAATCAAGAGGAATTATATCACTTTTTTGATATTTTAACCATTGGTAATAAAAATAATTCTGAATAGGCTCTTTCGAGCCCATTCCCCATCCCCCTAGGGGGGATTTGCGTTCGTGTCATTTTTTGCTTTTCGTTCATCTTTTTTTAATCTAGCGTAGTAATAATCTATAGGGTAGTATGTTTTGATTTAAAATCAATTCCATATTCCATTTCTATTGGTTTGAAATTAACTTTAATACTTACCCCACGAGCCTCGTTTTGAGCCGAAAGGTGAAGAAAGGTTTGTGGTAGTCTAATTAGAAAATTGTGGTCTGCTTATCTTTTTATGTTTCATTTGATATCATCATTTGTTTCAGTAACCATAATAAAATCAACCCCTCCTTGATTCCCCGATTGAGGTCCACTTGGATCGAAAGAGGTTCCTAGAGGGTTTTCTTTTTAACAAGAACATCCATCTCAAAATTTACTAAAATTGACAAGACTCCATTGTGTATGCTCTGCACTTGGTTGAAGTTCATCCAATCTGTCAAGATGTATCAAAATCATTTGAGTGACTAGTATAATTAGGATTCACTATCCCAAATTGACAAACCATCACGTGAAAATCCGACACCTAGATCAAACCATTATGGTGGAAAAATACCCAAAGGAAGCGGGAACTCCTGAAAAGTGACCTCGAGGCACCGATCTCTATCACGCCCTAACAGGTACGTTATGAAAAATAGCCCCAAAGACTCCATTCAGCCCACATATTCCTTACGGGTAGCCGTGAAGGTTTAGTTTTGGACATACTCTAAGTACTCTTGGGTATATATAGAGTCCACCCCTTCACCTAATTTTAATCAACTCATATTTCACATTAACTTAAAACGTACCAAGAGGCAATTGCAAAACATTCACTCCAAGCACATGCAAGTATATTGATTTCTTTTTGACTCCATTTTAAGGCACTGGTTATTTTCTAGCTATATATATATATATAGTGTCTCAGCATTGTGCTTTCATGCGGTCATTTTGTATCTTGTCATCTATGGTTGTTTATGGTTAATTTTCAAACTCCTAAGTAATTCATTCAGTTTAACATCACCATACTAAGTAATTAGCCTTAACAACTTAATAGGGTCTACCCCCCTTAGCTTCATTAGGAGTTGATCCTAAACGGAGGAGTCAATAACAAGGTGATAGCCTTGACTTCAGACTTTCCCCCAAGGACACATCGAGTGGCTTGAAGATTTCGACCATGTGACCCAAGTGTGTGAAAGGTGGCAACAATTATACAGATTCAAATTGGGCAAGGGATTCCATAGATTGGAATTCCACTTTCGGGTATGTATTTATGTTTGGTGGTGGCTCCATTTTCTGGTCTAGCAAAACAAAGGCATCCATTGCATTGTCTTCAGCAGAGGCCGAGTATAGAGGAGTAGTGAATGATGGCATCCAAGTTGTTTGGTTGCAAGGCATTGTTTCAGAGTTTGATATT
>LPNX010034311.1:0-38396 GCA_001517045.1 Pseudotsuga menziesii | reverse complement strand
GTCAGAGGAGCCAATATCTTTTGGCACATTGTGGAAATGTTTGTACAGTAAGAGTTCACTCCAACAGAAATCGACATAAAGAGGAGAGGTGGAAGGAGGGATGTCAAGGAAATGAGGAAGGACATGCACGATCTTGGCCAGTTTGTGCAGCTTCCATTGACATTTTTTCCTATGTGTAGAAAAGGACCAAGAACAGGAAGCTTCGAGAAGGGGAAGGTGTTCAAGTGAAGCGGGTCTTTGCATGTATGCGAAAATGAAGTTGGTTGGCGGGGGGGTGTTGGGGATGTCTAGCGAGACACGTTTGAAAATGGTCTGGGAGGTGTTCAGGGAAATAAATGTATGACTGCAAAGAGTCAAGGGAAGTTTTTGTAGCATATGGCAGGTTTCTTGTGCTCCAATGTCTCAATTAGCCACGGTTTCGGACAAAAGTTTTCGGATAGGTAATAAGATTCCCTCTTCTATAGGGGCGGCATGTGCAATACATGTTAGAATGTCATGGTAGCTCTTATATTTGTTCTCTTCTTTCGAAGCATACTTTGAAATGTATGAGAGGACAACATAGTACGAGAGCACTGGCTGGAAATCAACATTAGCTCTCCATATTGAGAGTATAAGGGGTTTGTGTACATTTAGAATCGCATCATTTCTAGTGGGGGTATATTTTTTTTGGCCAGAGCTGTCAATGAACATAGAAGATGTTTCTTATAGGTCAAAGGGGAAACCATAGTGGAAAACGAGGGTTGTGCCTTTTTTGCGAAGACAGAGAATTCATTGCATTTTGTGTGGCGTTGCACAGAATTGACAAGGGTTTTGTAGTCGTCATTATGGTTTCCTTCACGTATGGAGGATGCTGCAAGTGTGCAAGGGTCTTGGTGAGATGCTCAATGGAAGGAGGAGACACGATGGTGCACGGGACGAGGGTTCCATGCTATTAAGAAGCTGTCAAAGTATGTTTTTGCACTATCAACAGCGAGGGGATCATTCCAATCAAGGCTGTCCATATTGGGTGCGTCCTCCAACCAAAGGAATCCATGTATATGAGTAGAACCTCGGTTTTTCCATTCATACCTATATTAAGAAGGGAATCAAAAACAAAATAGAAAGTTAGGGAAAATTTCAAAATGTGAAGCAGTAAAACGAAATAAAATGCAAAGAGTGAGAGGAACAAACCTGCACCGGTAATCTTTTGTTTTGAATGTGTGTAGTAGGACCTCTTCAAGGAAGATGGTGAATCTATGGTGCATATATAGAGACATAGTATGTGGATTGGTTATAATGTTATGAATTCTCCATTGGAAGTATGAAGGAAATGAAGTTGGAGGCTGCGAAGGCATGAGCATGTGAAGGTCATGCCATTTGGTGTCAGGTGCACTGAGGGTAAAAAAAAATGTTGGGCTACCAAGATGGGCGATCATATCACACAAATCACCTCGTTGTTTGTTCCAGAAAGAGCGGGTGCCACGCAGAGCAGAGCCAAACCACATGGCATGATCAACAACACGAGAGTCTGGCAGATGGCTGAGCTATGTGTGCAAAGCCGAGATAGTTGCGGGGAGTGTGTCTGCTAGGTTGTGTTTAACAAAAACAGCTGCGGTAGCCTGGCTACGATGGCGTATCATAAGGTTGTACAAGTAGTAGTGGAAGCGAGGGTGTTGGGAAAACCTATTATCATGGAATCGAATAAGGTGCAAAGCATATTCTTGCATGGAGACTTCGTAAAGACGAGGTTGTTTTAGCATGGGAACCCATGTGGGAAATAGCGTTGGGAATGCCATTGAGAGGAGCCCTTCTGTATTGCATTCATTTATTGGAGAAATACTAATGGGAGGCCAATCAATTGATGTTGAAGGGGTGGTAGGCGTTGTAGATGCAAACCACCTAATTTCTTCAGTCTCAGTGCGAGAATCTAGGAGTGCAAAAACAAAGGATGAGGTTTCAATGCTTGTTGGAATTGGCATTGAAGGTGTTGCATCATCAGTAGTGGGTGAGGGTAGTTGGAGGTCAGGCCCTGGGGTTGTGGCATGGTGAAGAAGGGAGGACACATCTGTGGGTTCAAGTGGCAAAGCATGTAATGCTTGGAGGTCAAGGTGGACATCCTTGTAATACGGGTCATTGGAGATTTTGAATTCCAATGCAGCTAGAACATTTGAACGGCTAACAATGAATTCATAAGGCTTGTTTGCAACATTGAATTTCGGAACAACAAGGATGTCCAAGTTTGTTAAGAGGCATGGAAGAGAGTTGGCTATTGTGGAGATATCTTGTGGGAAGCTAATAGTATGGCTGGATTATTTGTATTGGCCACCACGTGCATGTGTAACTTGAAGTATTGGATTGACTTGGGTAATTAGCATTTCTTCTATTTGAATCGGGCATGCAAGTTCAATTGGTTGGTTTCCAGGATCCATGTTGTTATCTGTGGAGAAGCGATGGCCATGTTGCTCATTACTACATCGAGAGCATGTATAGATTCCACTTGAGAAATTTGTTCTCATTTTTGGATACGATTCCTTGCATATGGAGAAAACATGAAGTGGGTGGAGGTGAGAAAGTCGATTAAGAAAGAAAGTGTGACCATCTGGCAAGGGGGTGGTTGGAGGCGGGGGTGTAGTGGATGTGTGCATTGGGGTAGGTTTGATTGAAGCATTGATGTTTCCACTCCTAGATTGATAAGTAAGATGTCTATGCGCGTTTTGGCGGTCCTTTGTTTGGCTATAAAGAAGCCTTCTACGTGCATTTATTTGGTCACATGTAGTATTGAGCAACATGGGTTGTTGAAGAGGAGTTTTCCTTGAACTTGGAGGAGACGTTGATGGAAATTTCAAATGTTATAAATGTGTAATTGTAAGAAAAAGTCAAGGCATGTACATTAAAAGCAAGATATGCAAAGTACAAATAAGAAGGTATGTCTACATATACAAAATAACACATTGCGAAAGTTTTTGAAAGAAATAACGTAAAAAGCAGTTTTTGTGATGTATGTGGAGCATTTATGTATGTGAAAAGAAACCAAGGAGCAGCATAGTAGAAAAAAAAATGCACATATATGAAATAATAAACATTGTATACATGTTAGAAAACGTTAAATGTTTTATGGATAGATATGTATGGTGTGCTTTAAAAATAAACACATAATGTATACGATAACACATCTGCCATGTGAGCACAAAATTTACAGTAGCTAATTACATTGCAGATATTTGGAAAAAGATAGAAAAGTAAGGCAAAAGTATATATACAAGCAATGAAGCAAGGAAAGTGGGGGGGAGGGGGGAGGGGGGATATAGTGATCATGATGAAGTGGAAGAAACATAATTGGGTTGATCTGAGGTGGAATGCATTTGGAGAGATGGGATGGTGTATTGTAGGATACGATGTGTTGAAGCAAGGACTGAGGGAAGAGTAAGATGTGGGAGGGTGAGTAAAAGTGGTGGTTGCAATAGCCAAGGGTGGAGTATATGAAGGGGAGGTTAGAGACGGCGTGCAACAGGATGGATTTGAGTAGTGAGTGCAGATATTTCTTCAAGGAGCTTGGTTGATGCAGCAACATAAGGAAGCTCTTCTGAATTGGAAATGGTTGTCTTCAAGCGTGTACTGGAGTTGAAAGTCTCCGTCTTAATGGACAAGGTGAACAAGTATCGATGCAAAGTTACATGTAGAGAGAGATCCTTTATGGTCGAGGGCTCGGTGGTGAGCATGCATAAATCATTTGCAGAGATACCAAGTAGTTTGTTGGCTGCATCATCAAAAGTTGTGGCCCCATTGATTTGGTAGGTGTGGTCTTGCAAGGAAAACTTTAAAATGTATTTGTAGTCACATTCTGTGAATTCACCATCACATTTGCTGCAATGCCAAGTGTTGAAAGCTTTATGTGAAACTTTCTTCATGCATTGAACACCATCAACAAAGAGAGGGCATGCAAGGAAGTGGAAGTCGTCCATGTTAATGTCAACAATGGAAGCGCGCAGAAAGAACCATAGGTTCTTATCAGAGGGTTGCATGCTTTGCAAGTCAGATATTATTTTAGATGGGTGTGTTCGAGACATAGAGCCTATGTATTTGCGGCTCAAGGATGGCGATGGAGTGTGAAATCCATGATCAATGTACCATTTCTGAAGGCGATGGGTTGCCTCAATATCTGGATTGATAAGGATGGTACTAATGGGAACACTTCCAATTGTTTTACCATTGTAATTTGTAAGACGGCCACCCTTTATTGCAAGGACAGATGGTGGGTCGGAGGAGTATAGTGAAGCAACATGTGAACCCTCAGTGTGGCAATGATGACCCCAAAGTGTGACATCAATGCTAAAATAGGATGTGTCTTTGAGGCAAATGGTTCTCCTACTTGTTTCAGAACCGTCTTTTTCCTGAATTGTAGATGCAGGCGAGATAGAGCTAACAAGGCCAATCAGGTCAACCATGGAATTTGAAGGTAAACTTTGGAGGTCATTGATTGTTTTAAAGTGGAAGGAATGTAAAGGAATGGAGGGGAATGCATCGAGGCAAGGGTGGATGGTCGACATAGATGAAAGGACAATCTCAAGATGGTTGTTCAAATGGTCATATGAAGGGTTAGTTGTTTTGATTGTGCCATTCGAGATAGTGTACACTGTCCCGATTTCAACAAGGGAATAGAAGGTGTCAACAAAGTTGTTAACGGCAGAGACATGGATCTCTTCTCCAAAACAATCAATAAGTTCAAATACAAATAGTTTCCCTGGGCTGCGTTGGTTGGCGTATTCATGGATGGGTATCTTGGCAAGCACACGACCTTGGATGCACCATTTTTTATAGTTGGGATTGAGTGCTTTGAATGGAATTACAGTTGTTGGAATGGGTATTGGTGTATCTGATGCTTGGGATGAGTGAACATCGCTTTCTTCTATGGGGCGACTGGATTGGCTAGTTGATGAACCAATTGGAATGCGAAAGCTAGTCAGTAGTAAAAGAGGAACAGGGCTCCCAAGAAGGGAAAGCTTGCAGTGGACCAGTTCAAGATCGAGTATTGTAATAGTCCTGTAGGAGAAAAAGGAAAGAATTAGTAAAGGTATTATAAAATTGATGATATTGGTGGTAGGTAAAAATGTAGAAGCTAAGCTACCTAAGAGAGGGATTAAAATAATGGGCAGAAAAGTACGTGTTATTATGGACGACAGTGCAGGTGCACTTGGCGAGCTTGATGACAGATCCTTCTTGGAGTTCTCCATTTGATATGAGGGAGTTGAAGGTAGTTGGAAGCAAATTCTGGTGCGTGTTGTTACCATCTGAGATAGTAATTCGGAAATGTGGAGTAGTTGCATTTGTTGGTCCGAATGGGTGGAGTGAAAAAACCTGCAGAAGTGGTTGAAGATGTACATCACTAGACAGCAAAGAAGATATCACATTTTCTGTCAAGGGTGCCTCCATTATGCGGGCAAAACACTGAGAGCAAGAGGAAACAAACGTGTAAGTATATGGAATTTTTTGTTTTCTGTATATATACATATATGTATATATATATACTATTGCACAAGTGACATACAATCATGCGATCCATACAATGAAACTATAGCAGGAAGAAGAGTAGAATGTACAACAGTGCCATATATATACTAATTTTTTTTAATATAATGTGAGAAAAAAACATGCAATGGAACTATGCAAATTTAGGTTGTAAATTATTAAAGTGTATTAGAGGCATGATCTAGCAAGGAATTTATTGGATACTTTGGACCTTCTCGACATATCCCTTCTGGTCAATCGACTGTCTCATTACGATCCCCATTCTGTGTTTTATTGAGTCCAATTCTCGTCGCTTCAATACACCCCTCATTATACTTTTCTGATGCAACACAGTCTATTTGTACTCTAATCTTCCATATCTAGGTTTGCATTCTTTTCCATCAATGTATAGGGAGGACATTCAAACCAACGATGTGATGCACAAGTCAACAAAGGGCTTGACTATCTTCTCTCTTTGAATGCAAGTATTTTTTTCCTTGTGTGTCATCATTGTATAATTATGTGTTTTTCAAAAGATTGACTATCATGTGTTATTCAAAAAACTGAATAAAAATTATATAATTAGTTCAAATAGAGGAAACTACTCTTCATATGCTTCTTGATCTAATACTTGTAATATAAGACAATAATCATAATACTAAATTGGAATAATACTAAAAGCAGATACATTTGGGGATCTCTTTGATAGTTGTAAAGTCAGAGAATTCCAGCCATCCAACCAAAATGGGGATAGAAAAGCATAGAGTTTTCCAAGGGCAAACTTGTATCATCATTCTTGTAGCAACAGGCCAGAAAATCTAGCTGAAATAATTCATGAGAGACCAAGAAACATATGAATCAGGAGCATAACAAGAAGGCTGATAGGCACATCCATGTCAGTAAAAGAACCATTCATTCAAACTGAATGCTTATGCCTCATAAAGAGAGTGAAAGGGAAAAGCCCGACACAAGCCAAAAAAACTGAAATATCCCATGATCAATGATCATACCATATAAAGATCCAGAAAATTCCCCATGCCCCAGGGCCAACGAAAGAGCCTATTTGGAGAAACTGTCAGCCTGCTAGTTATGCTCACGGTAGATATGATTGATGGTCACTAAAGGGACATGATGCAGCAGAGAAAGAATGTCATCACACCAATGACTCAGAAGTGGGGTGTTCAACGAAGAAGTTCTCTTCACCCAAGGGATGATAACCTGTGAATCCCCAAATACAGATAACAGAGGGATCCCCAAATGAATGGCAACCGAAAGCAGTGACCAAATAGGCAGAAGCTCTAATTTAGTGCTGGTGCATCTATTATCCTAGGTTAAGAGCTTGTTGGCTATTTATAACCGTAATATAATAATAAAAAAATTAATTCCATAAAATAAGCATAAATTTTTTTAATTCCATGCATAAGCAAAGTTATTTTATTTGTGAAATGTACCGAAACAATCCTCAATAACTACTTCAGATTTGCATCATAACTTCATACCAAATTTACCCTTCAACAAACTTTCAAATATGTGTATTGAAGAGAAGGCTCTTCTTTGCAAAGAAGTGCCACATTTTTTTTCGTTACATTCCTCTCTAAGATCACCTTCAGAATGCAGAAGAATTCCGCAAATGCAGATACATTTGCGGATCTCTCTGGTAGCTGTAAAGCCAGATAATTCCAACCATCCAACCAAAACGGGGACAGAAAAGCATAAATTCTACCAAGGGAAGACTTTTATCATCATTCATATAGCAACATGTCATAAAATCTATCTGAACAAATTCGTGAGAGACCAAGAAACATATGAATCAGGAGCATAACAAGAAGCCTGATAGGCACATCCATGTCAGCAAAAGAACCATTCATTCAAACTGAATGCTTGTGCCTCAAAAAGAGAGTGAACGGGAAAATCCCGGCACAAGAAAAAATAACTTAAATATCCCATGATCAATGATCATACCATCTAAAGATCCAGAAAATTCCCCATGCCCCGGGGCCAACGAAAGAGCTTGTTTGGAGAGACTTTCAGCCTGCTACTTATGCTCGTGGTAGATATTATTAATGGTCACTAAAGGGACATGATGCAGCAGAGAAAGAATGTCATCACACCAATGACTCAGAAGTGGGGTGTTGAATGAAGCGGTTCTCTTCACCCAAGAGTTGATAACCTGTGAATCCCCAAATACAGATAACAGAGGGATCCCCAAATGAATGGAAACCGAAAGAAGTGACCAAATAGGAAAAAGCTCTAATTTGGTGCTGGTGCATCTATTATCCTAGGTTAAGAGCTCGTTGGCTATTTATAACCATAACATAATAAAAAAAATTAAATTCCATAAAATAAGCATAATTGTTTTTAATTCCATGCATAAGCAAAGCTATTTTATAAGAGCTTGTTGGCTATTTATAACCGTAACATAATAAAAGTATTTTAATTCCATAAAATAAGCATAAATGTTTTTAATTCCATGCATAAGCAAAGCTATTTTATAATAGCTTGTTAGCTATTTATAACCGTAACATAATAAAACTATTTTAATTCCATAAAATAAGCATAAATTTTTTTAATTCCATGCATAAGCAAAGTTATTTTATTTGTGAAATGTACCAAAACAATCCTCAATAACTACTTCAGATTTGCATCATAACTTCATACCAAATCTACGCTTCAACAAACTTTCAAATATGTGTATTGAAGAGAAGGCTCTTCTTTGCAAAGAAGTGCCACATTTTTTTTCATTACATTCCTCTCTAAGATCACCTTCAGAATGCAAAAGAATTCCGCAAATGCAGATACATTTGTGGATCTCTCTGGTAGCTGTAAAGACGGATAATTCCAACTGTCCAACCAAAACAGGGACAGAAAAGCATAAAGTCTGCCAAGGGCAGACTTTTATCATCATTCCTATAGCAACATGTCAGAAAATCTATCTGAAATAATTCATGAGAGACCAAGAAACATATGAATCAGGAGCATAACAAGAATCCTGATAGGCACATCCATGTCAGCAAAAGAACCATCCATTCAAATTGAATGCTTGTGCCTCAAAAAGAGAGTGAAGGGGAAAATCCCGGCACAAGAAAAAATAACTGAAATATCCCATGATCAATGATCATACCATCTAAAGATCCAGAAAATTCCCCATGCCTCGGGACCAATGAAAGAGCTTGTTTGGAGAGACTGTCATCCTGATAGTTATGCTCACGGTATATATTATTAATGGTCACTAAAGGGACATGATGCAGCAAAGAAAGAATGTCATCACACCAATGACTCAGAAGTGGGGTGTTGAATGAAACAGTTCTCTTCACCCAAGAGTTGATAACCTGTGAATCCCCAAATACAGATAATAGAGGGATCCCCAAATGAATGGCAACTGAAAGAAGTGACCAAATAGGAAAAAGCTCTAATTTGGTGCTGGTGCATCTATTATCCTAGGTTAAGAGCTTGTTGGCTATTTATAACCATAACATAATAAAAAAAATTAAATTCCATGCATAAGCATAATTTTTTTTAATTCCATGCATAAGCAAATCTATTTTATAAGATCTTGTTGGCTATTTATAACCATAACATAATAAAATTCTTTTAATTACATAAAATAAGCATACACATTTTTAATTCCATGCATAAGCAAAGTTATTTTATCTGTGAAATGTACCAAAACAATCCTCAATAACTACTTCATATTTGCATCATAACTTCATACCAAATTTACCCTTCAACAAACTTTCAAATATGTGTATTGAAGAGAAGGCTCTTCTTTGCAAATAAGTGCCACATTTTTTTTCGTTACATTACTCTCTAAGATCACCTTCAGAATGCAGAAGAATTCTACAAATGTAGATACATTTGCGGATCTCTCTGGTATCTGTAAAGCAGGATTATTCCAACCATCCAATGAAAATGGGGATAGAAAAACATAAATTCGTCCAAGGGCAGACTTGTATCATCATTCCTGTAGCAACAGGTCAGAAAATCTATCTGAAACAATTCGTGAGAGACCAAGAAACATATGAATCAGGAGCATAACAAGAAGGCTGATAGGCACATCCATGTCAGCAAAATAACCATTCATTCAAACTGAATCCTTGTGCCTCAAAAAGAGAGTGAAAGGGAAAAGCCTGGCACAAGCAAAAATGACTAAAATATCCCATGATCAATGATCATACCATCTAAAAATCCAGAAAATTCCCCATGCCCCATGGCCAACGAAAGAGCCCATTTGGAGAGACTGTCAGCCTGCTAGTTATGCTCACGATAGATATGATTAATGGTCACTAAAGGCATATGATGCACCAGAGAAAGAATGTCATCACACCAATGACTCAGAAGTGGGGTGTTCAATGAAGCAGTTATGTTCACCCATGAGATGATAACCTATGAATCCCCAAATACAGATAAGAGAGGGATCCCCAAATGAATGGCAGCCGAAAGCAGTGCCCAAAGAGCCAGAAGCTCTAATCTAGTGTTGGTGCATCTAGTATCCTAGGTTGAGAGCTTGTTGGCTATTTATAACCATAATATAATAAAAGTTATTTACTTCCATAAAATAACACTAATTTTTTTTAATTCCATGCATAAGAAAAGTTGTTTTCTTTGTGAAATGTGGCAAAACAATCCTCAATAACTACTTCAGATTTGCATAATAACTCCATAGCAAATTTACCCTTTAACAAACTTTCAAATATGTCTATTGAAGAGAAGGCTCTTCTTTGCAAAGAAGTGCCACACTTTTTCGTTACATTCCTTTGTAAGACCACATTGAGAATGCACAAGAATTCTACAAATGCATATACATTTGGGGATCTCTCTGATAGCTATAAAGTCGGAGAATCCTAGGCATCAAACCAAAATGGGGACAGGAAAGCATAAAGTTTGCGAAGGGAATCCTATGCAAAATGCACAGTGTAAGAGGAGACACGCGTACAAGTAGCACTGGGAGGAGGGACAACGACATCTATAGTTGTTGAGAACAAAAACTTCAAAGGAGAACTCCTAACAGTGTTGCATTCAAGTCTCTGCCTTGATTTCATTGAAGATGCAAGTGAAAATTCTAAAATATGTTCATTTATAAGTCTTAGTACAATTGTCTATATTTGAACTTATTCTTTACTTTGCATGTGGAATCATCCATCTCTCCTATTACATTTCATTACTTATGACTTAATTCTTTATCCAAAACAGTTTAGAAAATTTCATTTGAACTGGAGTTTGGTGAAGCGGAAAATCCAAAGGGGACACAGTTTTAGTTTTTTCTTCTAGATTGTTTTAGGATTTTTGAAAGTTTTAGAGAGAGACCCTCAAAACCTCTAGGGCATGGAAAACTGTCTTTGAAACTTTAACTTATAAAACTATGCCAAACGTCAATTTTTTGTAGAATTTCTACTTAAAACTTATTCTTGCACCCTCTTGGATATGCAACTTGCCTTACTCATTTATCATTTATTCTCAACATGGCAGAACTCGATGGACATTGATTTGATTCATATGAAAGTGATAACATAATTGTAAGGTCTTTGGACTAGAATGACTTTAGAATCCATTAATTAAAAAGGGTAAATGACTTGCATAGTGCACTCTACACTCAATGGATTCCAAAGCCCCGAAATTTAAAAAGGGTTCTTGCTCGTGTGTAAAATTCCGTTTCCCTCAGGCAATCTATAAGAATCCATTAATTAAAATGGGAAAATGACTTGTAGAGTGCACTATGCATTGAATGGATTCTAAAGTCCCGAAGAAAAAAAAAAGGCATCCTCCTCGTGTGTAAACTTTATGTTCCCTTAGGGAATCTACAAAGACTATTCACAACTTGTGTTACAAGCATTTACAAAAAAAAATTTCCAGCGTGTGTCAAAATGCTTGTTGACGTAAGGAATTTAAGAAAACTCCATGAAACACTTTGACCTTTTTTTTCTTTTCTGTAGCTTGTTATTTTATTTTATTCCTATTAAGAAAATATGCAAAAGCTTACTACATATGCAATCCCCCTTGTGCCTTTTAATAGCTATGTACCCAGAGAATACAGGGGCACTCCATTGGTCTGGTGTCTACGTGCATATAGTTATGTGCATTATAGAAGGTTCACTAAATATAAAATATGTATTCCATGCATTGAACATAGACATTCATCTGCTTACAAATTGGATAAAGGTAAGCAACTCTAACATCTTTGCTCTCTTGGTTCTATTTTTAATACCACCAGTGATTTTTAAGCTTAGTTTTTCATAATGAACATTTTTCAATTTTAATGCCTAGCAACCAAAGTTACATTGATACAGTTTGTTCTGGTAGCAATTGTTGGGGTTAATTTCAGAAAATTGCTTCTCGCCCCTTTCTTTCAAACAAATTTTAATCCTTTATCCATTTCGGTTTCCTTAAATACAAATGTTTCGTGATTGCAGAAATCTATATTTTCCTTTTCTTAGCTACCTGTAATCTCTACAATATTCTGGATTTTTATTGTTAAAGTGTAAATTCCACCTTAAGAACCAAGTATATTCTGGATTTTAATTCTTGCTTTTATGAAGCCCTTCTAGCTATAACGGATTGGGTAAAAAGATGAGGTAAATGTGGCAAAAACTATTTTCTAAGAAACAACTGCATTGAGAATTTTGAAAGAGTGGTTCTATGTAAAAGCCTCCCTTGGGTAAGTAGCTGGGGGTAATTGTTGCAAAAGTTGTTTTCTGAGAATCAACAATATTGGGAATTATGAAAGTGGTTCCATGTAAAAACAAACCATCTTGTAGTTTTGAAACACTACCCTATTATTTGGTTTGTAAGAGATACCAGTACTTGTAGATTAGAATTTAGCTGAAGTCGTCTGACAGTTGCCTTGGTATGAGCTAATTTTGACAGAAATCCAGTGGAAAAAACATGTTTAAAAAGTTGAAGTTTATTATGTTAAGTTCATTTATCACATACTCCAATTGCACTACGATTCTGAAGATATTATAACTCGAGGAAGTTGAATATTTGAGCAGAATTCTTAGTGTTGTTCAGCAATAAGTAGAAGATATGTAAACGAATGATAAAAGTAAAGGGATGAACAACAACCAGCATTGGAAAGCGGCACAACTAATAAACCAGTGGGTCACGAAGAAGACAAGCGGAGAAGTGCGGTGGGATGAATAGACGACAGAATGAGCAGTGGTTTACCAAAGAACTATAGGGGAGAACGCCTTACGGCATAAAAAATACCGTGCAAGCATAAATGGGAATACTATTCGGTCAGATACTCCTTTTACAGTATGGAAAGAAAGGGCAAAATAGGGCTGATAAAGACATGTACAGTCCAATCTTTGGACCATGCACCTACAAACGATGTCTAAAGTCAAAAGTGAAAAGGTCTAAATTAAATTCATTCATTCTTCCTACTAAAGGTTAATAGCAATGGTATACTAACCCCATTCGATCTAATAAGTTCTGGTAGTAGTTCCTAGGGCAGTTCTAAGGATTCCTAAGTGGGCATACCCATTTTAAAAAAATAGGAACATCAAGAAAAATGTAGGTCAAAACATTTTTCTTCTTCTAATGATGATGGTGGTGGAATCCCGCCCAAAAGGATAATATTAAAATATTGCTCACTCATTGGGCACACAAAATATAGATTTGGTTTACTTAGTGATAACTCAATTGCCAACTCACAAGTGCCCAACGAGTCAAAAAACTGACTTGATGCTAGCTAGCAATAGGAACTCAAATCATTTAACTTTTTTTTCCCATTATGATGGTGGAATCGCACCCTTCTAGAGAACATTTCAATATTTCTCTCTCCTAGGGGAATGAAACTACATAAGCAAGTTGCATAGATATAAACAACTACTCGAAGAGTCAACTCACAAGTTGCTACGAACTTTACTTGAATTGTAAATGTACATCACCAAATTTCATTAATCTCACCAAAAGTAGCACTAAACTTAAATCACTAAATACACTTGTAACTTAGCTTAACCTAAAAACTAAACCACTTCCTAAAACATGTCCAAATGTCAATACCTCCCCTTTCAAAATAACAATACAACCTAAATGATATCTTAATAATGTCAATACCTCCCCTTCCAAAATAGCAATACAACTTAATGTTATCTTAATAATTCAATACATTACCAAAAGAGACCATAAACATGCTTAAGCTAATTCCAAATTAACAAAGAACCTCAAGTTCGATTGTTCGAGTATATTGAGAAATTAACCAATACGATAAATATATTGAAAAAACTACACCTACACCATGTAAAATTTAAAATAATAGTATTTTTATGTCACTCTCCATTGCCCCAAAAATTGATTTTAAACTATTTCCACTTTCCCAATGTATGATAACTTAAAAAGATACAATTACCAACCCAGGAATTCAAAAAAGGGCCAATGTAAAGTGAATTAAAAAGTTACAATTACCCACATAAGAATTTTAAAAAGATGATTTTAAAAATGACTTGTGATGTTACAATTAAGATGTTAGAATTACCAAAGTCGGGAATTACAATTACCAAAGACATGTTACAATTACTTCGTTTGCAAAAAAATTTAATCCCAACCAACCAACATAGCAACACAACCATCTAAGAGCCCTCCTCAACACACAAGGTAACATCACTCATAACGAGTGAGTAATCCAAGGGCCTTAGAATTAATGAGGAAACAAACTCTGGGCATGTGATGGAGCTATAGGAAAATAGTGTTTGGGATATTTGCTATCTATTTTACATGCAAACAACCAAGTAGAGCTGGAAACCCACACAGTGTTAGTTCACCTCCAGGCTAAAATTTTCCCAAATTATCTATATTTCCAACTACCCTTTCTAAGTTTTGGGTGGAAACACTTATTTGGGTTTGCCTTTTGTTATTTTTTGTTGTTGGAGAAGAGATGGAGTCTACCTCTTCTATTGTAGAATGCATTGGAGTCCCCAACTATGGAAACTCATTGGTTTTCGGTTTCCCTGTGCCTTTATTGCTATTAGGATTTACTACAAGATAGGCATGAATTCCCCCGATTCCACATGAAAATGCCGTGTCATCTTAACTCAAGAAGGAGAAAAAGGAAGCGCATTTTCGCAGAATATACCCTGTCGTTTTATCTCCACTTAGAACACATGCATATAAGAACACATGCATACAAGACATTCAAGAAACTCAAAACGCATTCTTCACTGAGGGGTTTACTTACCGGGGCCTATCTTGTGCGAAGAATTGGGGTTGCAGAGGGGTATTTGTGGACCATAAATAGTCTGAAACTTAGATCTGCAAGGAACAGAGCGATAAGATACATAAACTCAGACAAATTTCTTCCCATAACTTGAACAACAAGCTTCCTCTATTAATGAGACACCCACATCCATTCCTGGACAATATAATTAACAAATATATTTATATTCAAGAATGCCAAAAGAAATTGAGATGGAGTAAATTATGCGTATAAAAGTGTATTAAGAGAACTAAGGCCTATTCTATGAAAGTAAAATAATTTGGAAATTCAGAAGTCATTGTCGGTGTATATAAACTTTAAATACCCTTTAAATAATTAGAAAAACAAATATTAAAACAAGAAAAAACATAAACCAACATTTTTCTTTACCTGTTTAATTTCAAAACAAAAAAATCTTCAAAGAAAACGCATTGTAGATGTGAATATCAAGATCAAGCATCAATGGAAACAAGGTCACCCTAAAAATATATACTGCCAATAACAGTTTAGCAACAACTTACAAAATTGCTACTATATAGACATACCATGGCAAACAAGCCACTACCCAAAAACTTTATGAAATAGAAAATTAACCACACAGTTTGCAAATTTTCAGCCCTACCAAACAGGATATAGTTTCTATGAAATCCAAATTGAAAAATTCAAGCCCTGCCATATAACTATGGCCTGCTTATTTGAAAACCATATCACTAAACTACATGTTATTGAAAGCAACCCAAATTTTATAAAACAAACATTACACACAATTTGCAAACAATGATACGATATATATCAATAGTTGATACTAGGTGCTTCCCCACAATGGGTGGTACATCTTAGCAAGCAGACTCCCACAGATAGAATACAATTGACACTGTCTAAACTAACATTTGGCGTGGGCAAAAAGACAACTGGCATAGACAACATGCCAGGATTTTAACAAGGACACAACCTTTTGAGCCCAAAAATGATGGAAATGAACGCAATAAAGATGGAGGAAACCATCGACAAAGGTGGGGAACGTTGTTTAACCCAATTTCCATAGTGAAACTAATCCCCCATCAACATTCATAATGGTTCAGCTTTACATGGGTTGTTGGTGCTTGATTTGGGTATGAATTCAGCAGTTGCCAAGGTATGCAAAGATGAAGCATTGCTTGTTGATTCTGTTGCAAAGATGAAGGATTAACCTCCCCATTTCAAAAGTGCTTGTTGCTTTTCCTGTTGTTTGGTCTTCCAAGTGGCAAAATAACCATAATAAATCTACAATTTTGGCCATAGTGGGGGCTTGGCTTGGGGGTTTTCCTTTCTTTGTTCCCCTACATTGCCTGCAAGTTTGGTTCTTCATTTTCAGTCGACAAACAACTGTAATATGTGATACTGGAAGAGATTCACTAACATTTAAAGTCACAGAAGAAGTTCTACCAATTGTAATATTTTATTGTACAAATGAAGATTGTGTCATTGGAAAGCTACTGAAGCCCATTGAGATGCTTGCATTGGCTTGTGTTGTTGGTCCTGCCAATGAAATTCTAGACAAAATTGTAACTAAATGTGTTGAATGCAAGTTATAAGTTTGGGTTGAAATTGTTCCAACAATGTACCCATTCTATGACATCCCTCTATAGACAATAGAATCTTCATCATTAGGTAGACCTGAGTCATTACTTGAGAAGCACATAAGTATAAAAATACAACTCAAGTGACCATGACAAAAATGATTTTGCAGGAACAAGACCTTCACCCTTATCATACATAAAGGGGCACAAAGAGAATTTGACAATCACATGTCGTTAGGAAATCATCTTGTGAGTGGACATAAATCTTTTATCAACATTGCCATCTACCATAATTCAAATCCCTCCTTTGCATTATTTGAACTCTTAAACAAATAGCCATAAAACCCAAAATCCAGTATCCCCTAAGAAAATTGCAAACCATTCCACAACAAATCAACATTACATTTGACATCCAATGATGTTATATTCCAAATAATTCCTTCCATCCATTCAAAATATTATAAGATTAAAATATATTCATCTCACACCTATTACCACCTATTTGATTGTCTCTAACCAAAATACTCCATACTGGAAATTAGGCATACATCAACATTGCATATTTCCCTGCACACACTAAAATAATGTGAAGTCTATCCTATTTGGAGATAAAATGGTCTGAATGGATACTTATTTCCCAAGTATAGAACTCTTAAAACATCTCACAGACAATTATCTATTTCCACTTTGCTTAATAGGGAACATCTAACAATTTTTTTAGCTCAAATTGATCCTATGGACAACTATATCTCCCTTGCTCTTAAAACTACCACTCCATTCAAATAAGTCATGCTATACTTCAAGCACCATCTTTTACTTGAATTTATCAAGAATGTGAGAAACACAGTGGCATATAGGAGCATAAATTTAAAAAAATTAATTTTTGAGCTATTTTATTGGAGTTTGCTATCAGCTAGCAGGCTAAGCATATCTACTGTCAATTGATTTGATTGACTACCATTGTTGCCTAATGATTTCTAAACTAATCTTTCATTTGGATTTATACCGCTAGTTTGTATTGTGATGTCATTTGCATTTCTAAAAAAAAAGATGTTGAAATATTTGCTTATTGTAAACATTCAGCTATCCATTATTCCATGGACACTATGCATTATTTACTTAATCCATGGAACCGATAACCATAATTCATGGAATCGATAACCATAATAAGACATGGAAAATAATAGATCCCATACAAAGAAAATGTTTTGAAAGAAAAAACAACTTTATTCATATTTGGTATTACATAGAGCAACCATGGATGCCACCATTAAGAAACAAAATTGAATTGAAACAAGGAAGAGAGTGTACCATGAAAAGATAGGCCACGAAAATCCAGCCCAAATTTATCTGGTGAAAGATAAATTGTAAAATGAAGCCAATAACAGAGAGTTGAATGAAACCCTTGCTACGGAGTATGGAATTTCCCATTCCAGCTCATGTTTCTGAATAAATGAGAGGAAGACGACAACTGGTGCCACTGCTAAAGTATCCAATGGCTTCTTCATTCCTCTAAAGAAATCAACCCAACCAAATCCCATTGCAAACACCTACAGTTCCCCAGGTATACCACATAAGGCAATGGAGAAAGAAGTACAATAAAGCCCAAATGAACTACAAACCTCCCTTCGATTAACAGAAAGCAAAGAATAAATATCAAAGTGCAGAAACAGTATTAGAGAAAGTAGAATATTGTTTCTACTTTCTATGCCAGGGAATCAACACAACCATAGTCCTGACACAAATATTTCTCCCTATATAAAGTGTAATCATTCAACACTCCTCAAATTATTCCTTCCCTAGATACAACACATGATTGCATTTTTTTTCAATATGATTCATAGTTATGATGTGCTTTCTCATTTATATGCTACAAAATAAGCTATGGATACTTAAATTAGTAGAAGTGCAGCAGATGTCATAAAAAGAAGCAATGTTATTATATCTCCTCTCATCCAATAGATACACAATGTGATTTCCATGGATGAAAACCGAATTTTTTTTGAAAGTCAGTTACGTCGCGCGAAGAGTCTTTGACATGATTTTAGAGATAAATTCCAAGCTTAGCAAAAAACGTCGACAAATACAGTGAACAACTGCTTGAGAAGGATGAAAGGTGCCTTTAGCGATGGGATAAATCTGATGGAACGCTCTCAAAGACAACAACAATGTTTCAGTTGGCTCTTCAGCAACCCCAAACTCTTTAGAGAAATCGGAGAGTGGAGGAGCACAATGTCTTTGTGATGGAATATGCACTTAATATTGTCCTACCCTTATCATTCAAAAATCGTACCTTACAAAAATAATATAAGATCCGAGAAGCGACCTCAGAAATAGGAGAAAGGAGGTGCTTCAGAAAGGCTAGCAGGCGGGGCACCTTAATCTTCCTCCTCAATGCCATAAATGGTGTTGTCGTAGATTCCATTTTTTTGGTGTATGAATGTATCCTCGTCGTAACCTTGGATCAGCGTGATCTTCAGCCTCGCCTTCCATATAACACAATTTTTTATTCAACTTCCATTAATCACAGAAAAACCCTCTTCCATCATAGTCAATAGGATTTGGACGCAATGCAATAGAAGGAAACTTTTGGAATACATATTATTGTAGTATTTGGACTCATCGCAAAGGAAGGAAACCTATAGAGCACGACGAATGGACCCCTTTCTCTAGTGATGCAACACAAATACTTTGAATTCATCAATTTATTCAAATATTCAAATCATATTATGTGGGAGAATAAAAGCACATTTCAAAAACTTGAGAACAGAGGATCATAAGAATGGATGGTGTTACCATTTTGCATAGGGTTTTGTTGGCCTTGTAGGTCGACGCACAAGCAAATATCTCAGAGATACCTTGTAAACCACCAGCATGCTAATTGTAAAGGTAAAGGTTTAACTACTATCCAAATAGTCCTATCAAAAGAGTTCCTTGAAGCAGTTTGGTCGAAAGAGACCCAACTCTTGAATGACACGATCTCAATATTCGCTGGGATTCATAGTTTTACGCTCAACAATCACGCTCAAATAGGACTCTCCCATGTCAAGGTGGTGCATTCTGATGAACTTGATGAGGAATTTGACACTTTCCTGACTTCATGGGGTTCTAAGATTGTGAGGATGCACTACGATTGGTTGAGGAGTGTTGCAGGAAGAATACATACTATGATCGGAGACTTGGCAACACAGGGTGAAATATTTTAGTTTCTATTGAGCTGGAGAGATCCTCACGCAACTACCGTATTTTTTACCTTCTATTTGTTTGAAACCATAATTTATTTAATGTCAATTATAACCCGATGAGTTTGATGGATCTTGTATATTGGGAGCCAAAAAAATTAAATTGCCTAATGGAAAGTGCTTTTGTTGCAAGTTTAGTCTCCCTCGACCTTCATTGAGATATGTGCCATGTCATAACTATAGCCTAACATGGCTGCAACGTGCATGTCATGGATGTCTAGTAATAGTTAGGTGAAAATAAACTTCAAAGCAGTAAATCCTCTATTAACAAGAGGGCATTGTTTAACCAGGACTCTAATTTCTTCACAGTTTTTGGCGATTACAGTTGGAAACCTGTAACCTCGTGAGAACTGAAATCACTTACCTATGTTGCTCAAATCATATTCCAATCATCTGGATAGATTCAAATGACAAATCATACTTTTAAACTTGAGGTTTGTAGTGGGTGAGAGTACAATTTGTGTTAGAACCGTCAGTTGACTGTCACAGGCTAATTCCCCTTGGATTCTTGCCATAAATTTGGTCTGAACAAGCCACAGAATGAATTCCCTCATCCCACGTGCCAATATAAGTGGTGAAATGAAAGAGAAATGAGGCTGAAATGAAGCCAAGACACAAGAAAAAATTGAAGATAAGGAGAGTGGTTGAAATTAGAAACTCTCTCTTTTCTAGAATGGCTGGAAACCAACAAATAGGAGAGTCGTTCTTGGAAGTACTAAGTCTAGAAAGAATGTACATATCCTGGTAGAGGAAATGAAGAGCTATGCTGTGACCTTGTAGGAGTTCTGAATAGACCCATAAAATATTTTCGACACATGTAACATATTGGTCAACATTCTCCAAATTCTATCAGGACGACAACAGACCTTCATTGGCTAGTAAAATTTAAAGGAACCAAGTTGAGATACGACGAGAGTGCAGATTGAATTGAAAAAATGGGGTGGATGATTGCACAAATTAAAGGAAAGCTCCTTGTGATTTTTTATTTTTTTTTCTGTCTTCTCCAAACGGGATGAGGTGCATCTAAAGTCCTTGATCTTTTTTTAATAACTTAAATCACAAATTTTGTATGGTTAATTTTTTTATTTGATTAAAAATTGAAATCCATTTCTTTTGTCATCCCTTTCTTCATGCATCCCATACTATTATTTTAAGCTTAGGTACATAATCTTCAATAGCTGTCGTTCAGAGCGATTCTAACATGAGACTTTAAATGACAAATCAATCTAAATATGGAAGCTCAAAAGGATTGGGTGAGGAAAAGAAGAAGGCCCTTGTATCTTTTGGAACAAAGCTTCTTATTCAAATAAAATTTGCAATTCATGGCGAGTTTTTAAAGTAAACTATGCTAAAAATCAACATATCTGAACATGCTCATGTCTATTTTGAGTTTTAACACATTTTACTCTTGAACTCACCACAAATTTGATTTACTGTATAAACCTATACTCGAAACACTTATAAAACAAAAAAATGGCCATAATGTATTTTTTTCTACTCATTCTCAATTTCAATGGTAACCCTTTGTAAGGAAAAAGAGGAAAAGGAATAGAGATTACAATGGTAATTCTTAAGCCTGAAATTGTTCTTAACTCCTAGTCTACCAGAAAAACATATTACTCTGACAAAGCAATTTGACAGAAACAAACGTGGTCCCGCAAATAGTGATTTGAGACATGACCAATCAATTGTGTGGGCTATATACATGGACCATTGTCTCCCATTACTCCCTATAGATTGAACCGGATATGCTCAAATTTAACCATACAGAACAAGCATTTGAGAGGGAACTCTTAGAATTTGCAGTGAATGTATTCCAAATATTAGATGGAAAATATAATTGACATTAAAAGCATTGAAGAGACAAATAATTAATAAGAGATTGACTGCATAACCCTAAAAGTCAAGTCTACTACCCAATAAGACTAATTTTAGGGAAAAGGTTGGTCACCACAAGTAGCCTACTTGCATGGCCGAAATGCCCTGTGAACAGATTGCCCACTCAACTATAGTGAATACAATAAAGTGTAACAGAATGCATTGTTTTCAGCAACCTTATATGGCGTGTTTCTTGCTGGAACCTCGTAGAAGATTACAAAAATGTCAAACAACACCCCAACTGTTTACAAAATGTCTTGTAATGGGGGTGTTTGGCGTCTGCAGATCGATATATGGTCTCACCGGGATGTGTTTCGTCTGTATTCCATGTGATTCTATTTTCAAAGAAGATTTTGACTGGATCCCGATGAAGTGTTTCCGAGAAAGTGAATTTTGTTGCAAGTTTAATCTTATAAAGACTTCCATTTCACTTAGCCAATTTAAGCTGCTGCAATAACATGTAACCTTCTATCATAAACAATAAGGACATGCACATGGCCACACGCACCTTTTCTTAGCTAAGCTATTGCAAAATATTGTAATCTTCTATTAAAAACACCACGGACATGAACATGGGAAAAATCATTTGTTCTAACTCTGAAGAATTAAACCTTAGTGAGTGGCCTAAAATACCAGTGTAAAAGAGCTGCAGACAAAGCGACAACATATAAAGGTAGGAACTTAACAGAGAAACGCGCAGGGTTCAATTGAATAAATATGAAGATTCAGTAATTAAGGAGGCAAAAGCCTCATATTGTTCATTCCCACATATATCACATATAGGAAGCAAAACTTATAGGCATATCATTTTTCTGAATCTTAACCATTCACAACAAAATGAAAATAAAAACTCGAGATTGAGTAAATTTCAGTTAAATAAAGGCACGGACATGGGCTTCGATATATCTGACTTTACTAAATGAAAATAGAAAAAAATTAGTGCTAATCTCAATTTTGGAAATCCTATACCAGAATATTGTAAGCTTTGATTCCAATAATTATGAAAAACCCCCAAAACAAGAGGAACAATGGATACAAACTACCTAATTCTACACCAGATAAACACAACAGGAGCTCATGAAGCACAATAAAGTAAAGCTCGATCCCATATTCATTCACTTCCAGACCTTCAAATGAAAAAATAAAATAAATTCTGAGATGGGATCGAATACCCACCTAGATAAAATCATACTGGAGGTCACCCGTGGCTCCTATTTTTCAATCGTTCCAGGTTCCATCCACCAAATCTCTAATCAATAATAAATGTGTGTAATGTAAGAAATGTTGTAATGGCATCTCTGTAAATTAGTAACGTAAGAAATGTTGTAATGGAATCTCTGTAAATCAGTAACGTAAATACAACAAATTATTCAGGGGTTTTGAATTATTCTAAGCTACGGTGCCTGATTCTTTTAATGGCAGTTTTGTGGAAATTGATGAATGGCTTGCAGAGGGCAGAAATTGCGTACCTATGTTTTTTTAGTTCTTTGGCTCTTTGAATCAGAATTCCTGTAACTAGAAACAATGCAACTTCTCTATGCAAACCCACGCAAACTAAATTTGACCAGTTAACGCCATTTATGCAGCAGGGAGGGGCGATCGCCATGACAAGATGTTAAACCACCTCCAAACTGAGAATAAATGCCAAACCGAGAAAAAAACACTAGTCTTTCACAGGACGGGCTCTCCAAATATCTCCCACGGCGCTCCAGAACCGTCGAACAAGTGCGGTTCTGACAAACTTAGCACTCACGACAAAGCCCATGAACAATGAAACTTGCAGGCGAAATGGGCGATTCTGACAAACTCAACAGTCACGGCAAAGCCCATGAACAATTAAACTTCCAGGACAGAGCAGGGCAGCGACCGAAAACTTCCAGGACAGAGCAGGGCAGTAGAAATTTAAAACATGTGGAGGACCAACGGATCGCGAAGAGGACACGCGGAGGAGCAGGGTTGGCCAAATAGACAATGAAAGGAACAATGTTTTTCTGAACATGTTCAGAGAAAAATGCCTTATGGCGTAATTATTAATTTTATATTATGCTACTTTAAATATGTCTATGATTTGATTTGTATTTGAGAACATTGATCCCAATATCCCTAGGACTTATTTGGCTCCTCAACCGAAAATTCACAGATCTAGGAATATTGGACATCCTCCTAGAACGCGGTTCGCTATGGCTTTTTTTGATGGGGATGTTGTTGCATATTTAGGTGGCGTGGGTGCTGTCATCTGGTTAAATGATCATAATTTATTTTCTATTACTCTTGGATGTGGCCCCTGCACGAACACTAGAGCAGAACTACTGGCACTCTGGGCACTACTGTCAGTCGTCAAAGATTTTGGATTACCCTATCTATATGTCTTTGGAGACTCCTCAGTGATTATAAATTCGGTTAATGGTGATTCTTCACTTAACATGGTGAATCTTCATGCATGGTGCTACAACACCAAAATGCTCTTATCAACTTTCACTCATGTGGATAGCAGCCATGTCTATAGGGAGTATAACATGAGGGCAGATACATTATCCAAGGAAGGGCTTAAGGAGGATGTGGGATATCTTACACTCTGAAATATGTGATGGAGAGGCATTGGAGGAAGTAAGAATGCAGTTATTTTGAGAGCTTTGCTCTCCTTTCCATAGAACTGTGGACATTCTGTCTTTATTTGGTTTGACCTGACATGTTTTTTTTAGGGTTATATTTGGGTGATTGACAGGTCTATTGTCTATGTATAGACCTGTGCCCTGCCTTGGATAATGCATTTGGGCTCTTGTTATCCTCCGTAGTGACATCTTGGATGTCTATTGCAGACTACTTATGAGAGGATTATTTTATGATATAGTGCCTGTGATATCAGTCGTTGGGCTCGACTGATTTGTTTTAGTATTTTTAGTAGTGGGTTACTATGATGTTTATTACG
This sequence comes from Pseudotsuga menziesii, assembly GCA_001517045.1. Lineage (NCBI taxonomy): Eukaryota > Viridiplantae > Streptophyta > Pinopsida > Pinales > Pinaceae > Pseudotsuga > Pseudotsuga menziesii. Next base: position 14,114 of record LPNX010034311.1, on the reverse strand, counting down.
GTTGGAGTGCTGGTTTATGTATTAATGAATAGCTAACTGTTTATGTGACCACTACATTTTGGTCTTTCAAATTTTATGTTGATGTACAAAACTCTTTTCATTCAATAGAATACGAAAGAGTGCTTTTTTTGTCTGAAAAAAAAATGATTTGATTTGTATTTATCTTGTTATGTCTTTGACATGGTGTATTAGTTCAAGTGTATGTTTAAGTTTTGAATGTACACTATAATTTGTATATAATAGTACTTTTATTTTTGAAAAACAATTTTTAAATTTCAATTATTATTGACAAGGTTGACATCTATTTTGTTTTGTGTTGTTCACCACAAAGCGGTGGGTAGATGTCATCCAAGTTTAATGTCATATGCAATCTTTGGTTGTCATTTTGACAGCTTCGTGAAGGGCCCAGATGCATGCATATTTTGGTTTTCATGTTACATGGTATGCATCTGGCTTTTCACCTACTCACCCATGTGGCTAAAAGGACAGATTCCTTTCTATTAATTGCCCGCACGTGTGAAGATTGATCGGGGAGAAAAATTTTGCATGCTATCAACCTCCATGCCCATGTTCATTTCATTATGTTTGCACGAGAGAAGAGAAATTGTTGTCTACAACTTCAAGAACCAAAGCAAATTACTGAGAGCATGGTCATTTTGATCTCTAGTGCTAGTTCTGTTGTTGAAACTGATGTTGTGACTGCATCACCTACACCAATCATGGAAAATCTGTAGGATATGTCCCACCACAGTAGCAGGTTGCTTCATTTGTTGAGAAATTTGTATTCCCTCTGGTCAGGCCATCAGGAGAATCGAGTGCAGATCTACTAGGTCCATCATGTACTTCATGGGGAAAGTGCACAGGAAATACGAAGCAGAAAGAGAAAGCAACGCCACCACGAGCACTACCATCAATCCCTGAGGAGGATGAAGAATATGGAACTAGAATTTTTTTTCCATCATACATTCCACCAAGAGACGCAAATGCACTAAAGGTCAAAATTCCAACCAACTCACACGCCCCACTGGTAGAACCCATAGTGCCAAAAGGAGTCAATGTGTTGAAGAATATTTTGTTGAACCTACAAAAGTTATCCTTTGTTGACCACGATACGAAGAAACAAAAAGATTTGGAAAGGAAGAACTATAAGTTAACTATGTGGGACACATCGGATTCGCCAAAGCACTTTGTTCCAATGGAATGAGCGAGAGGACTAGACCAATATGGAATGTTATCATTGCTATAGATGCCACACTTTGGGCGAAGCGCAGAAGTGAATACCTTTGTTTGACAATTGCTGGTATAATTTCATGGAGGATTTTTTTTGGCTAGATGAAGTACACTCTCTAGATGTTGAGCTCATCACAAAGATGATAGGTTTCCTACTGGTAGGTATAGACCCAGTGCAATATTTACGAAAATACCACGAAACACTAATGATAGCAAGGGTTAAGGACAAGTATGATTTGACTATGGCCAACAAAGGGTTCCTAATATCTTCCATTAATGACTATACCATTTTCTTTGTCACGAAGGTATTGTCCTGTAAAATTTTGTGCAAGTTGCGACTAAACCAGTGTACTATGGGTGCAGTTGTGCTAGCTGAACTCTATGTGGACGGAGTTCATATTAACTAGTCGCAATTCCTGTTGAATGAAATGCTAGAAGACGTATCTGTATCGTAGGAAATTGGTAGACCTTTCCACTATGCTTGGTTGTTAATTTTGATTTCATTTATTGTCTGGTGCATAAATCTAATATTGAATTGTTTATGCATGGAGAGGCCCTGAGGGATTAGGTGCGAAAGAAAACAATACTTGTGGAGGAAATTGTTAAACGGTTCCTCCAAATCATTAAGTTTCATATCAGGCTGCATTATGTTATGATACACCCACAATGCCAATGGTTGGCGACATAGTTTTTACTAACGGAAGAAGAACTGAAAGCCATTGTCCATGAATGGCATGTCCCTATTCTAGATGACCAGATAATAGATGACAACCTGGACTAGGACAAACCACCATTGTTGCAACATAAATATCAAGAAGAGGATCCGCGGGACGATGTGCAAGATCATGATCCGACCCAGAGCGGCTCGAATTCAACTCCGACAGACCCAGATATAGAAGAGAAGAGGGACGAGGAAGAAACATAACAAGGGGAGTCTAAGCAAAATAATCAACTATAAACAAAAAATTGTATTCCATAAACAATTAAGTTTTAATAATCAACTAAATTTTGAATTTTAAAATGATATTTAAACGGTAAATTTTTATATTACATTAATTTTTTATATATTTCTTAAAAAAAGATATTTAAACCGTAAATTTTGATATTACATTGATCTTATATATATTTCTTAAAATGTAATAAAATTATTTATATTATATTTGATTTTTTTATTTTTAAACTATAATTTAAGTATTCATATAAACTATATATATATTTCTTAAAATGTAATAAAATTATTTATATTATATTATATTTTTTATTTTTTAAAGTATAATTTAATTATCCATAAAGTAGAACATCTATATATTTTGTGGGTGGATCACCTTAATAGAGATCAAATGGTTGAGAAATAAAGAAGGAAACATTTTGGATTTTTTTTTAATTTCTCTTTTTCTTTTAGTTAAACTAGTTCAACTCTAAGTTATCCATGCCTAGCTACATACCATCACCAAGATTCTTCATGTTATCCATTTATATATCATAGGTTATTTTTTTATTATCTCACATTCTTTTATTTATCTATATATGAAGTACTCTTGGTTTTCCATTAATGAGCTCTTAATTATCCATGCATCCCTACTAGTAATTTTTTATTTTTTATATAATTATTTATTTCAAATTTTGAATAGGTGCCATAAAATAAATCTCCACATACATTTGTCTCAGCCTTATTAGTAGATGAAAAAGCATACGTAGTGATCCATCCCAAATCTCGAATAAAAACATCTATAAAACTAGCACATCCACATAGTTTATGGCTAGATCAGGTGGATAAGGATCAAATGGTTAAGAAATAGTTATGGAATAGGAAAAAATTTAGAAAAAAGTGTGAGTAATCCATGCCTAGCAACATGTTATCATCCACATTCTTTTGATTATTCATTCATCAACTATTATTTATTTTTTATATTTTTTTCCTTGTATCTTACATTCTACTTATTAAAAGGATTATCTGATTATACATAGCAGTTTGAATTCAGATATTCTACCATAAAGTTTCCTTATTAGAAATTTAATAATGAGCAACAATATTACTGAACGTGTGACAAAATTAATGAAGTTCACCTAATCAACCAAGAACCCTATGACAATTGACATTGATTTCTCCCTCCGAGCCTGTAAGAGGACTGATCTTCCCCATCTTCACCATCGATACTACAGACTGTATGAGAAAATATTCTTCATATTGTGCATAAGCATTAACTATCTGCATTGTGCTCTCTTGGCCATTGGTGAACAATTCCTAGTCTGAAGTAAATAGTCCACGCCCGCTGAGCAAGTTCTTGAAGTAGTTGTTATCGAATTGGGTGAGACTTACACTTACAAAATCCAATGGGGATGAGTTATTATCTCCTGCGATCTCGGACAAGCGGCTATGAGCCGAGAATAGTAAGAATTGTCTAGGGCCATGTTTTTCTATTCATTTCCATTCTGGTTGTAATGTCTCTGCTCGAAATTTGTGCATTGATCCTGGCCGATGGTGTGACTCCCTACATTTGCATTTATATTATATTTTTAGTACTTAATAGTCTCCACCTAAGATTCAATGCTATCAAACAAAATGACTGAAATCAAGTAATTTAAAATGATCTACAATATGATACCTCATAGGGCCACCATTGTGAAAGAATAGAATGAAGCAAGAGAAGCACTACAAACAGTTGATTGCCTTCTCATTATTAAGAGAAGATTAAATAGGAAATAGAAAACAACAATACTATGGGAGAATACCATAGGTGAGTAAATACCGTGGGTTACCTAACTCCACCCTAACTCACTAGCTTAACTACTGGTGAGATTACACTCTTCAACACACCCCCTTAATATCAACTGGTAGTACATCATCAGCATTGCCTATGCCTAAGTGCTCTCTCTGATATACAAATGCAGATGTTCCCAATGGTTTGGTGAACATGTCAGCTAATTGCTCCTTAGAGCCACAAAATAGTAAATAATTTTTTCCATCATTGACTAACTCACGAATGAAATGATAGCGAGTGTCTATGTGTTTGCTTTTTGTATGAATACATTCTGTTTAGACAGTTGTATTGCAGAGTTATTATCATAGAAAATAGAAGTGGGGTCTTTTGCAGTGTGTCCCATATCCTTTAACAGTATTCTTAGCCAAACTGCATGGCAAGCTGCTGTGGTGGCTGCTACATATTCTGCTTCTGCAGAAGACATGCTCACAATGGGTTGTTTCTGAGATGCCCAAGAGATCAAATTTGTACCCAAATGGAAAGCATGACCATATGTACTTTTCCTATCATCAAGAATACCTGCAAAATCACTGTTAGTGTACCCTGTAAGAGTATTGTCTGGTGTATGAGTGTACCAGAGGCCATATCCAATTGTTCCTGCAACATATCTTAGTATTCTTTTTCCAACGTTCTAGTGAGAGTCTTTGGGAGACTCCATAAATATGGAAATAAGACTAACAACATACATCAAATCAGGTCTAGTTGCAGTCAAATACATTAAACTGCCTACCATTTGTTTATAGAGTGTATTGTTTACTGCTGGTTCATCACCATTCTTGGTTAACTTGGTGCCAAGAGCTATAGGGGTTTCTACTGGTTTACATTTATCCATTCTGAATCTCTGCAAATTATCAGTAGCATACTTATGTTGGTAGATAAAATTACCTTTATCAATTTGAGTAACTTCTAGGCCAAGGAAGTACTTCATCAGTCCTAGATCAGTAATTTCAAATTCCTTTTTCATGACTGTCGTGAAATCTTCAAGCATCAAATTACCAGTGTAAATCATGTCATCAACATAAAGACATACCATCAATATTTTACCTTGCTTTGTTTTGACATACAGAGTGGGCTCATTGCTGCTTCTGCTGAAACCATTGTTGATGAGGTAGGAGTCAATCCTACTGTACCAAGCTCGTGGAGCTTGTTTTAGACCGTACAAGGCCTTTCTCAGCTTATACACTTTGTCTTTATGAGCCTTGATAGTATAACCAGGTGGCTGGTCTACATAAACTTCTTCTTCAAGAATTCCATTAAGAAAGGAAGAATTCACATCCATTTGATACATAGGTCATTGATTTTGTGTTGCAATGGCAAGTACAGCTCTGATGGTATCCATCCTTGCTACATGAGCAAAGGTTTCATCATAATCTATACCATACTTCTATGCATAACCTTTGGCAACCAACCTTGCCTTGTGCTTTTCAATTTCTCCTTTTTCATTCAATTTGGTCTTATAGACCCATTTGACTCGAATATTGGTTTTGTCTGCAGGGATGTCAATAAGATCCCAAGTTTGATTTTTCTCTATTGCATCAATCTCTTCATTCATGGATTTTACCCATTGTGTCCTTCACTGCTTCATTAAAAGATGTGGGCTGACAGGATAAGAGAGCATGAAACCGAAGTTGCTCGTTTAGAATTGGAGTCTGTTCATATAACTCTCTCAATATTTTGGTTTTCCGGTTCTATGGTGGACCATCTACTGCATCTTCTTGCTGCTGTACTTCCAATCTCGGAAGTCTGATAGGTAGATATGGATGATATGAGTCATATTCATGTTGTATGTCTGAAGGATCGCTCCAGCATTTGTCTTCAATGAACTTTATGTCTCTGCTCACCACAATATTCTTAGTGACATGATTATATAGCTTGTATACCTTGTGCCGTTCACTATAACCAATGAAAATGCAGCGCTCACTTTTCTTGTCTAACTTTCATCGGATTTCATTAGGTATATGTGCAAAGGCAACAGAACCAAAGATTCTGAGATGTGTGACACTAGTCTTAGTGCCACTCCATTCTTCTTCAGGAATCTTGCCTTGGACAGTTACTGAGGGTGATCTGTTGAGCAAGTAGACTGAGCATCCAACAGCTTCATCCCAATACTCACTTGACATCTTCTTGTGTGACAACATGCTATGGTCCATGTTCATGATGGTCCGATTCTTCCATTCAGCAACTCCATTCTGCTATGGAGTGTATCTGGTGGTTAACTGTCTCTGGATTCCATGCTGCTTACAAAAGTCTAAGAACTCATGTGAATCATATTCACTTCCACCATCTGACCTGAGAATTTTAATGGACTTTCCAGACTACTTCTCAGTGAGAGCCTTGAACTCTTTAAACTTTGAGAAGGTCTCTGATTTGTTCCTAAGAAAATAAATCCATGTTTTTCTGCTAAAATCATCAATAAAGGTCAGAAAATAAAAACTGCCTCCTATGGAATATTGGGTTTGCATGGGTCCACAGAGGTCTATATGAATTAAATCAAGTTGCTTTTTGGCTCGAGATGTGGAAGTGGGAAAACTGTCCCTATGATGTTTACTAGTGATACAATCCTCACAGGTGTTGGATTGTTTATGAATAACCGGCAATCCTTTGACCATTGAGTGTTTGTGCAGGATATTGAGACTCTTGAAGGGAAGATGACTGAATCTACAGTGCCATAACCAGGATTCAACTTGACTAGAAATTGTATGAGCTATAGGATGTGGAAGGTTAGCAATCCTAACACTAAGAGGAAAGATTCTATTCTTGGTCATTTCAACTTTGGCTATGAGTCTCTTACTAGGAAGTTTATCACAGATAGCAAAGTGTGTATCATGAAACCTAACATCATACTTATTCTGAATTAATTGAGCTATACTGATCAAATTTACAGTCAAATGAGGTACATAAAACACCTCATGAATGGACTTTTTTCATTTTGATTACTAAGTACAGGAATAATACCTTTTCCTTTTGCTGGAACCAGAGAGTCATCTCCTAGCTTGATATTCATGACAACAAAGGAATCCATACTAGAGAATAATGACTTGTTACCTGTCATGCGATTGCTGCAAACGCTATCTAGTAGCCATAGATCTAAGCTGCAATGTTCTTTAGTTGCTTGATAAGATAGAAACATCACCTCTGACAAGCCTTATTCTTCTTTGGAGACATTGGCTCTGCTATTGTTCTGGTTATTGTTCTGGTCTGCTTGCTTCTTTCTGCATTTTCGTTCATAGTTCCCATACTTCTTGCAGTAGTTACACTAAACATTAGACTTATTGGTCCATATCTTGCCTCTTTCCCTCTGACATTGAGAGTTGTCAGAGTGTTCTAAATGCTCTGAGTGTTCATGATTGTGACTCGTTTTGTCTTTTGTAGATCGAGACCATCAGCCTCTTCTTCCTCTACCTCGTCATCCTCTACCTCGACCTCTGTTGAGGGAAGCCTAGGTGCTAAATGCATTGGTCAACGATTCTTCTTCTTGAGTGAATTGCGCTTAATGAGATAGAAGAGATCGAGTCAACTCTTTTAGGGTGAACTTAGGGTTAACATAACTGCAAGTGCTGGGAAGTTCACCGCTTTCTCTAAACACAGGAAGAGTGGTGGTACTGCTTCTTGCCTCTTTAATATGAGTGGTGGCACCGCTTTTCTTGTATGTGAAAGGAGCGGTGCCCAAGAGAGGCAACTCTCTTTTTTTTTAAAATAATGTTGCACAGCCTTGCCATAAAAATAATTTCTGAGCTAGGCTGCCTGGGTAACTCGATCTGGAACAATGGAGATCTCTCGCAAACTTTGGCAATAGATTCAAATGGAGATCTTTGGAAAACAATGGAGATCTTTGGAAAACAATGGAGATCCCTTTTTTTTTTTAAATCAATGTAGATCAGATTAGAACTAAAAAAATTCTGGCAATAGCTTCAAAAATGAAACCCTGAGCAATATTAGATCTAAAACAAAATATGTGCTTCACGATCTATATCTGGAGGTGGCAGATCCGAACGGATGGAGCTCCATTCCCCAAAACAAAAATGGATTCAGTGTTGTAGAGCTCCACATTTTTTTAGGGTTAGAGACAACCCAAATATCATATGTGGAAAAAAAATAGAGTGTTGTAGCTTCGTATGCAATAGCTCCATACAGTGCTTTCCACTCTGTGAAAAGGCTTACCCCAACAATTGAAGGTCCAGGCCGTAAGCTCTGATACCATGTGAAAGAATAGAATGAAGCAACAGAAGCACTATGGGAAGCTGATTGCCTTCTCATTATTAAGACCGGATTAGATAGGAAATAGAAAACAACAATAATATGGGCGAATACCATAGGTGAGTAAATACCTTGGGTTACCTAACTCACTAGATTAACTACGGGTGAGATTACACTCTTCAACAACCATGTCTATCAAGTTCAGACCCTGTTGGCTAAAGTTGTCAATGAGAGTTTGGAGAGTTGAGGTTGGTGCTGGGAGGTTGTTGTTGGACCCATTCAAGCTTGCAGTCATTGAGTCTCTCCTTCCCAGTAAAACTCCCCAGCCTAGCCCTCCACTCTGATATTTATCAATCCATACACAACATGAATATTAACTTACATTTACATTAACATCAGTACTTACTATTATTTAGGCTTATATTCTTGGAAATAAGTACTAGCAAATATGTTCTTTTGAATGAATGAAATTCTCAATAGTGAATCGATTAATATATATTACCAAGACCACTGAATCACGAGCTGGAATAACGAGAATATCTGCATAGGATAAAGTTTGTGGGCACTCCTTCTCCAGTGCACTCTTAATCTCATCAAGAACTTCATATCCTCTGACAGAGTTTTTGCATCAATAACTTCATATACAGAGTTTTTGTTTGGAAATGCTCCTTTTTCACTCACAATCAGGCTTCAAATTTGAAGCCTTCAGAGCCCTTCAAAGGCCATTTTACCCTTCATAGAAGGTCAAAAAAAATTTGGTTTAATTTCCAGCCCATCAATAATGAAATTGAGTAAGCCTCGGTAAATTTGCAACAGAAGGGCAACTACAAAATTTTCCCTTCCAGGTTATCAATGATTCAGTGAATTGTGGAAGAGTCGAGACTTAGAGTCTTCCCAAGTGCCCTCAAATAATCGGATCATGGATGAGGATCTGGGTCCCAATGGGCACGTACCACAGTGGGCCACTGTACTGCTAGTGCCAAGTTCAACTCGATGAGTTGGGACTGCGACTCAGTATTTGATGTTCACTTTTAAAGCATTTAATGGAATTTGCTTGCATTACCGATTCGTCAACTTCATTAAATATTAAATCTTGGTCTGAGAAAATTCCAGCCTGTCAACTTGGTTTTCCATCTGGCATATTCTTGTTCACCGAGTCACCTAATCTCACAACTTACAAGTCACTTGATTATTTGAGTATATGATGTGAAATTAAATGCTCATATGAGTCATATTTATGGATGGTGAATTGATTTGACATCCCTCCATTGTGAAGGATCCGTAAGGAAAAAAATAATGGTGTTTTTTGGGTTACAAATTACAAGTTTTAATTTACAATGCATTGAGCAGTCTTTGTCGAATTCCAACCTAACTTGGTCCAATGGGTCTCTAAGTTGACATACTAGGGTTTCACCTAGTTCTAGACATTTCGATCACCACCATAGCACTAGGATGACAAATATTTGGTAGCAGGCTAGCAACACGTCACCTTTTGTTTGTGTTTATGAATCATATCCTATACTAGTTAGTCTAGTATTCCAAGATTTATTCCAATTTCCATTCATTTACTAGGGTCAGAATCATTTGAATCAACATTCCCCGTCTCGTACGGTCCACCTAGGCTACTTAGTCTTCCCGTCTCATCAAAGGAAGAGGGTTAGGTAGCAAAGACAAATGAAACTGGAATGGAGTGCCAACCAGAGATAAGGTTTGTATAATATGCATATAGTAAGCTCTAAAATAAATGAAATAATTCTTCATATACCCAACTTGAGATTATCCTTACTTAATTTTTTGGGATGCTTACATAGTAACTCCTCCGCCCGAGTTGATTATGAGAGCATCGGCAATGGATACGATTTGGAGAGGCTCGTTCCCATCATTATACCACCAATGAGATGCTCTTGCAAATATCTCTATTACGTCTCCCCTCCTCACTCGCCTCACCTTTTGACTTGACTCCTCTTCTTATTCTTCCTCTTCCTCCCATGGTCTCTCTGATTTGCACCCTGAGCGACCTCGAAACAAAAAATTATCTTTGAAAGTCTCCAGACACCTCGCGAAAACTATACCCAATTTTCCCTCACCTGTACATATATATCTATGCTATGTATAAGCAATTATAAAATGATTTTTTTGTAATCATGTGAAATACATAAACATGCATTCACCTAACTCGAGCAAGGTAAACCAACTTAGGAGCGTCGGAATATTGGGAAATTGAGATGGTGTTTCTTTCAATTGTCTTTTGTACAAGGAAACAATTGCACATTCTAATTCCTCATTTCTTTTGTGGTGCACAACTCCAAGGTTCCACCTATGCCACATGTAGGAGCAAAAGAAGCAAAGGTAGGACGTTGGGTAGGCTAGATTGAGCTTCCCTGAACTTAAATAGATTGGAGAAGTCTCTGGGAGAAAAAAAACATTATCCTGGGTTTACAAGTATAGAATTGTCAGAGTTCGGGACTCATACTCTCAACTCTCCAATTTCATGTTTCACTGTCTCCCTAATTTCTATTTCCTCTGGAAGATTTTGCATAGCTAAGATGTTGACTTGGTTGTCGTGAATTTACAGGTATGTACAACATTTTGTACTTGTGTTACATTTTATATGGAGAAATGTTAAATGTGTTGCTTGTTGGAGTTCCTTCTCGTGTTATAAATATAAGGGTTTAAAACTTCTCCATCCAAAAAGTTGTTTGAAATTTGTAATGTATTGTGCAACCACACATCCGCCAGACTAAGTCTCGAATACTCAATAGATTTAACCTTAGAAAACCCAGTATATGAGTGAAATTAGAACCAAAATAATGTACATTTTTCATAGGCTAGGACCACAACTTCATTTGGGAAGAGGAGCAAGCAGAAAGAGACTGGTATTTGAGTTCCAAATATGTCACTGCTCTTTATTTGCCGTGAATTGTAAACATTAGGTTGAAGAAAGAAAAATAATTAAATACAAATGTTTGAATTATTCCAATTTCCTTAATGAAATCCAAAGGTTGAAAGGATAAAATATTTAACAATCGACACTGAAAATGTTGTAGACTCTGACCCCTCTATTTTCGTATCAACCTTCTAATAATGGAAACAACAAGAAAAAATTGTCTAACAATATATCTAAACAAGGTAATCCTCGACGGATGTTCATGAATGAGGGACTCAAAGTGCAATGAACTAGCAAAGAACATGGTTTTAACAGCCTCGCTGTCGCAAACCTCCCAAACATGTGTTTATGATTCGCCTTCCTTGTTGACTTTGGTAGACACTAGACACCCAACTTGTAGTGATATTTGTTGGAGAATTTTAAGTTCTTCCTTGTAGTGGACTAATAAATACTTAACCTTTCCGATAGGGCTGATAAAATCAATATAGATTGGATGGACTATCCATAATACACCTAAAATTGGGGCTTTGGTTTGATCACTTCGAATTGGGTGATAAACTTGATATACATTGGAGGGACTATCCATAATTGACCTAAAATGGAGGCTTTTGTTGGATCACTTTGAATTGAGCATTTGGGGAGGACATGATTCATACCTGCTTAATTTAGGGTTGATAAAAATGGTTGCTACCTAAAAGCATTAGGTGTTACATTGTAGGGTTTTTCTTTTAGGTAGGCCCAATCGCACTTGACCAATAGTGCTGCCATCAAGTGCAATCAGTCCTCCATTCAAAGGTCCTTCCAAATTCCAATGCCTTATTTTATCAGCGACCTAACGACCTACTTTTTCACCAACCCGACAAACTTGTCCCTTATCTATGTTCAATAAACTATATGCTCCAGGGACCGGGAGAGTAGACACTTCTTTATATATGTATGGACTTGCATTAGCTAAAACAATGATAATGTTGTATCCGTGCGTGTGTCTCCATATTTGTATGACATCTTGCTCCATGACATGAATGGAAGAAGATGCCCCAACAGTTTCCAATGTGAATCATTTGAGGGCCATAGAAATGTGAATTATAGGTTTCCACACAATAATCAAGTGTGTATTATAGTAATCTCTTGTGGGCTCGAGGAGGTTGAATAAATAGTTGTTGCTCCTAAAACATTTAGGTGGTGGCAATTCTTTTCTTTTTATTTCTGATTTACATTTATTTTGTGTGCATCTGAAAACTATAAACCATAATAGAACAAAACAAAATTAAAATTAAAAGTTTAAAATACTTGATATTTTTTGGAGAATTTGAAGTGTTTCAACAAATTAGCTAGGATAAGATGTCCATATTGGAAAGACTTGGAAATGATTTTTCTATTTTATTTCCAATTTCTAGGATATTTATATAATTAAGGGTATATATGGTATTTACTTTTATGAGAATAAATACTACATTAGGGAGGCCACATGGACAAGAACCTGTAATGTATTCATTGGATGTAAACCATTTCAATTTGTATTGACTTTGGTTCTTTCTTTGTGCTCCTTCCCTTACTGCAGTCTACCTACTCACCTACTCTTACTCTTTCTTATGGCATGGATAGATATATTTGTTCATGAATAGTTCATGAATAGATAGACTGAACCATTATAGGCACTACGAGCATTCGAACTCAATTTCATTACATTATAAGAACTACACGCACGTAAAGAAATATATAGGGAGAGGAGATTTTTCTATTACATAGGTAAGATAACATGTTTTTCATGGTTCATTTCACCTGGAGGGGTATATCTCCCTCTTACTATTGTGACTAGTCTTAATCACTATTCATTTGGGGTATTCACATATGGGTTAGAAATGATTTTCTTTTCATTTCCAATTTCCAATAAGTTTGTGTACATTCGAAATTGACCATTAACTATAAATCATAATAGGAATAATTAATAAAAAAAAACTTAACTTGGAATGTGAAATTAATCAAAAAGATGAATTACTAAAAAAAGTTTTTTTACCATAATTGACCTCATTTAAATTCTTAAAAAAGATGCTCCACTTCAATTATTGTAGTGTTCTTTAATGAAATCCACGTTAAATTTCGTTATAAAAAGCAATACAATATTAAGTTGTAGATCTTAATCTTAAAGTTTTAATTTTTATTAGAATTATGCCTTTTAGGTTATACTAGAGTAAATGAGATATATTAATTTTTGTTGTTTTCTTACATTAAATATTTCCTAGGTTACGTCCAATAACTCACTAATTATTAACACATTATCTTAATTATTCTTTTATATAAAAAATTGTAGTATTTCTAGGTTAGAGTTAGATATTACATTTAGTTTTATAGTTTATAAAAAATAGGTTAAGGCAATTTATTCATTAAGAAAAATATTTAATATTAATAAATTTAATTTAGTTTTTTATTATATTATAAGTTTAGAATCATTGTAGAAATTCACCGTGTTTGTTTTAATCACAACTTAGAATTCCTTATTATCTAGCTTAACATTTTTAGGGTTTGGATTTGGTCTTAGCTATATAGTCAACATTATCAATTTCCTAGTTTTCTGTTGAAATGTGTTGTTAAAGATATATTAATAAATATTTATTAGTTATCAACTCGACCATTGTATTGATGATGAATCTTGATAAAGGTTTGTAATGTTGACATATCAAATGGAGTCTACAATTACCTTGGATAACACTCCTCCAACCTATCAACCCAGAATTTAAGAGAAGAGATTGTAAATATGTTTTTTTTGTCAAAATGACATTTTTGAATCATGTAAGGTTCACAAAGAGATTACAATATATAATAGTCCTTGTTTTTTGTCTAACCTTTTCACATAAATATAAGATGGAATTTTGAAAAGATAATTGTGGAAGCCCTCTCAAACTTCTTCTTGTGTGAGATTTAGATACTAGTAAGATCTACATTAATGTTTGAATGATACTTTTTCAATGTGTTTGAATAATAATTATATGCACCGAGTTTTGAAAACATAAATGGGAATCCCTATCAATCCCTCTCAT
>LPNX010034241.1:20288-42978 GCA_001517045.1 Pseudotsuga menziesii | reverse complement strand
GGGGGGGGGGGTTAAAAATCACCCCCAAAAGTCCAATTCTCAATACTTTTGAGGGTTTTTTTTAAGAACCGCCCCCAAATACCTAATATATATATATATATGGGTGGTGGGTTAGCAAAACGCTGCAATCCAAAACTACCCCCAAAAGGGTATTTTTTTTGTAGTGCACGATGGCACCCACAGCACTAACAAAAGTACTAAAAAAATCCATAATGTAGATAAGAAAAATGGGAAGTTGAGAGGCTATAAATCCCTTTGTAAAATGGAGCTTAAACCCTAGGGCTTTAAAACAACACTTAAAACGTATCTTGCACACACTTGGATAGGTTTTCCTCCTCTCCTCTCCTTTCTCTTAGGATTTTAGTGCCTCCATCAAAAACCACAAAACATTTAGCGACCGTGGATAAAATTCCTAGAAGTACAAAAATAAAACCAGAGCAAGGGATTTGGGATTGTTTACCTGGGTGTTCTAAGACACATTCCTTGGAGGAGGTGACCATGTCTCCTTTCTCGCTAGTGCTCCTAACCTGCAAATAAATACATTGTTGCACTCAATAAATTTATTAAAAATAGTAAACAAGTTGAAAACATTAAGTTTTCTTACCTTATGCAAGTTGCAAAGAGGGCTAGGGGTCGTCTCCTCTGCGGTCACCCTAATCCCTCCTCTTCCTACACAAAAACCACCAAGCAACATTAGTTACAGTTAAAACATTTAAAACAAACCTTCAAATAAAATATTGCAGTGTATCAATCGAATTGTTACCTAGTGAAGGGCAACATCGAAGCTAGATTTGGTGGGCGAGGCTTTTGAAAGCGAAGCAGCGTGTTACATGTGACCATGGAAGCCATGAAAAACACAATAACACATTGGAAAGAAACCAATATCAATGCCATCGAATCTGTAGCAATATTTTACACTAGAAAACCCTATCAAGCCGCCTTTAA
This sequence comes from Pseudotsuga menziesii, assembly GCA_001517045.1. Taxonomy (NCBI): domain Eukaryota; kingdom Viridiplantae; phylum Streptophyta; class Pinopsida; order Pinales; family Pinaceae; genus Pseudotsuga; species Pseudotsuga menziesii. The sequence goes on along the minus strand of LPNX010034241.1, from coordinate 42,033 downwards.
CAGAGCAGTGCTTCGTCTCTCAAAAGTAATAGACAAAAAAAACCAAGAATGAAGGGTTCAGATAGATTTTACAACACATTAAACCCTACCAAGTTCTTTACATCGTGTTGAACAAGTGGATGGCTTAGATGAGGTCTCAATGCCACCATAGGAATCCTGGTTGTGCTGTCAACTCGCAACTAGGACAATGATTTCAAGAACCAAGAAAACCCAGGTACGACTTATGAAACCAAAACCAGATGTAATCATCTATTTTACTTATTGCTCGAGCCATTAAAACTATGCTAAGAACCCATATTACATAACATATAAACCATTTCCATATAAACGAAACAACCATTATATTAACTTTACAAACCATGGAATAAAACCATATCGAATGTCCATTGTTCAAACCTTATCATACACCCTTCACGCTTTACAACCAAGGTCCTTTATAATGCTACTCTATCACATTGCACTTTAGGATTATGGTAAGTCTTGTAGTCCCCATAACCCATATTACATTGCAAGGTGGAATCAATACTATGGTCTAGTCTTGCAAGCCTTGGTTCTAAGTAAGGCCCTACTAAAACATAAGACAAGAAACCAAAGCAAGTATTTTAAAACATCACCTTCGGGTGTGGTTGCATGCAATGGTTATAACTCTGCCATTACCGCAGTTGGCAAAACCAAATATAGACATCATAATCTTGTAAGTATCTTTACATAACATCTTTAATTAAGCTCAGAAGTAATAATGCTTGCTAGAATTGTATGAAGAGTTCTAGTTAAATGTGTGTATAATTTTATTTATTTATTTATGGTTTTTTGAGGTGTGACAGTTTGTATCTCAAATAACAACTTTTTTATTTTTCTCTCCTTTCTAACTTCTTTTACCTTTCGAATCTCTTTTCTTAATTTGACTTGATCTTGGAATGAGGTATTTGTTTATAAATATCCCCAATCATTTTAAACTAGATATCTTGATAAGGATATCATATTTTTGTTTGGTAGACTTAACTTTCACCCTTACTAGACAAGTTATTTATTCTCAATTGATTTCCCCAACCTCAAGGATTCTGCAAAAACGAATGGTGTCAATTTGTATCCTACTATGAAGTTCTGACTTGACAATGGCTAATGTATACTCTTGTTCCTCTTCCTTTAAAATAAAAATTACAAGGTTAAAGGCTCTTTTGTTATGCAGATGATCTAAATGTATCAACTTATTAATTTCCTCTTTAATGGGTTAGATATCTAGTTTTCCTTCTACAATGTTTAGGGTCAAATTGAGATTTATTTTTTCCTTTAGCTCTTTAATCCTAACTTTTAACTTAATATTTTTCTAAAGTATATGTATCATCATGCTCATGTGGCTTTTTGGTTTCCGTTGCTTAGAGTTTGATCTCCTTTGTCTTCACCTTGTCCTCCAAGGTTATTTTTATTATCTTATGTTCTATTTGTTTTTGAATCTCTTAGAAAGTACTATCAAGTATTCTTTTAATTATATTTGTAGTTTGTCTTCTCTTTCCTCTCTCTCTCAAGATTCTACATATGCATAAAGTTTAGCTTCTCTTTCTTCCCTATTTTTCTCAAAACAGATTATATAAATTTAAGTATAAATCTTTTTATGAATACACCACTTTTAATTATTTCAAATGTTTCTTAATCTTAATTGTAAAAAGCAAACTATGCAAAAGATATATAATAGAATTCTCAACATTTAAAGGTTTACAAAACTAAGCCTTCATTAACCTTTATGTATTGTGTTAAATTTTTACAAATGTTTTTATTATTTATTATATATATTAGTACTAAATTAAAGGAACTTGTTTGTACGTATTTCACCTAAATTTAAATTGTTTAAGAGATGGTTTAGAATTGAAATTGAGTTTTTTTGAAAAATTATAATTAATATTTTTTCAAATTTAAAGAAAAATTAGTCACATAAAATTTATAAAACTATTAGAAATACCGAATCAAAAAACTTAATGAATACTCTTCTACAAATAATAAAAAAACATATTTTACATCGTATCACACTATTAATTGCCAACTTTCTAAAAATAATAAAAAAAAAACATATTTTTCATGATCACACTAGCTTTTTAATAAAAATATTATTATTATTAAAAAATATTAAAATACCAATTTTACATTAAATTAAAATTCTTCTTCCTTTCTTAAAATCATTTTTTGGCTTATCTTTTAAAATTATTATATAAATTTCCTTTTCATTAAATTTTGAAATTACTATATTGTTTTTATTTTTTGTGAAATTATTATATATTTTTTAATTATCAAAATTTGCTTTTCATGAATCTCCTGAAATTATTTTATTAAGTTGCTTTTAATTTATTTTGTAAAATTAATATTTTGTTGTTAATTAATCAAAATTTGTTTTTTCATTTATCTTGTGAATTTACTATAGAAATTTGTTTTTCATTATCTTGTGAATTTACTATAGAAATATGTTTTTCATTTATCTTGTGAAATTATTATATGAATTTGCTTCTCATTTCTCATTTATCTTGTAAAATTATTTTGTGTCCTTTACAAATCTGTCCTTTAAAAATCAATTATAAAATGTGAAAATAATTCCAAACTTTTAATTTTTTCGTAAAAGCCCTGCAAGCAAAGTCTTATCTGATTGCAAAGGTATAAATCTTAGTTTGATGTGTTATATTATATGAATACCAATGCCACATGTGGACAACGATAGATGTTGTATAATTCAAATGCAAATCCACTTGTCGACAAGGACATTACAGGTCAGGGATCATGATTTTTACTAATTTCAAACATTTTTCCAATGGATCATGCGAATTCAAGCTCTCGAACATGGGAAATTCGCTATGACTGATTGTCATTGTACTCTTGCTTCACGATTTTCGCAGAAGAGTTGTGATATCTTGTCTACCATATTTTCATGTGAAAGATTCTTTGTAGACAAAAAAATCCATAATGCAGATAAGAAAAATGGGAAGTTGAGAGGCTATAAATCCCTTTGTAAAATAGAGCTTAAACCCTAGGGATTTAAAACAACACTTAAAACGTATCTTGCACACACCTGGATAGGTTTTCCTCCTCTCCTCTCCTTTCGCTTAGGATTTTAGTTCCTCCATAAAAAACAACAAAACATTTAGTGACCGTGGATAAAATTCCTAGAAGTACAAAAATAAAACCACAGCAAGGGATTTGGGATTGTTTACCTGGGTGTTCTAAGACACATTCCTTGGAGGAGGTGACCATGTCTCCTTTCTCGCTAGTGCTCCTAACCTGCAAATAAAGACATTGTTGCACTCAATAAATTTATTAAAAATAGTAAACAAGTTGAAAACATTAAGTTTTCTTACCTTATGCAAGCTGCAAAGAGGGCCAGGGATCGTCTCCTCTACGGTTACCCTAATCCCTCCTCTTCCTACACAAAAACCACCAAGCAACATTAGTTACAGTAAAACATTTAAAACAAACCTTGAAATAAAATATTGCAGCGTATCAATCGAATTGTTACCTAGTGAAGGGCAACATCGAAGCTAGATTTGGTGGGCGAGGGTTTTGAAAGCGAAGCAGCGTGTTACATGTGACCATGGAAGCCATGAAAAAAACAATAACACATTGGAAAGAAACCAATCTCAATGCCATCGAATCTGTAGCAATATTTTACACCAGAAAACCTTATCAAGTCGCCTTTAACAGAGCAGTGCTTTGTCTCTCAAAAGTAATAGACAAAACAAACCAAGAATGAAGGGTTCAGATAGATTTTACAACACATTAAACCCTACCAAGTTCTTTACATTGTGTTGAACAAGTGGACGGCTTAGATGAGGTCTCAATGCCACCATGGGAATCCTGGTTGTGCTGTCAACTTGCAACTAGGACAATGATTTCAAGAACCAAGAAAACCTGGGTACGACTTATGAAACCAAAACCAGTGTACGACTTATGAAACCAAAACCAGATGTAATCATCTATTTTACTTATTGCTCGAGCCATTAAAACTATGCTAAGAACCCATATTACATAACATATAAACCATTTCCATATAAACGAAACAACCATTATATTAACTTTACAAACCATGGAATGAAACCATATCAAATGTCCATTGTTCAAACCTTATCATACACCCTTCACGCTTTACAACCAAGGTCCTTTATAATGCTACTCTATCACATTGCACTTTAGGATTATGGTTAGTCTTGTAGTCCCCATAACCCATATTACATTGCAAGGTGGAATCAATAGGATGGTCTAGTCTCGCAAGCCTTGGTTCTAAGTAAGGCCCTACTAAAACATAAGACAAGAAACCAAAGCAAGTATTTTAAAACATCACCTTCGGGTGTGGTTGTATGCAACGGTTATAACTCTGCCATTACCGCAGTTGGCGAAACCAAATATAGACATCATAATCATGTAAGTATCTTTACATAACATCTTTAATTAAGCTCAGAAGTAATAATGCTTGCTAGAATTGTATGAAGAGTTCTAGTTAAATGTGTGTATAATTTTATTTATTTATTTATGGTTTTTTGAGGTGTGACAGTTTGTATCTCAAATAACAAATTTTTTATTTTTCTCTCCTTTTAACTTATTTTACCTTTCGAACCTCTTTTCTTAATTTGACTTGATCTTGGAATGAGGTCTTTGTTTATAAATATCCCCAATCCTTTTAAACTAGATATCTTGCTAAGGATGTCATATTTTTGTTTGGTAGACTTAACTTTCACCCTTATTAGACAAGTTATTTATTCTCAATTGATTTCCCCAACCTCAAGGATTCTGCGAAAACGATGGTGTCAATTTGTATCCTACTATGAAGTTCTGCCTTGACAATGGCTAATGTATACTCTTGTTCCTCTTCCTTTAAAATAAAAATTACAAGGTTAAAGGCTCTTTTGTTATGCAGATGATCTAAATGTATCAACTTATTCATTTCCTCTTTAATGGGTTAGATATCTAGTTTTCCTTCTACAATGTTTAGGGTCAAATTGAGATTTATTTTTTCCTTTAGCTCTTTAATCCTAACTTTTAACTTAATATTTTTCTAAAGTATATGTATCTTCATGCTCATGTGGCTTTTTGGTTTCCGTTGCTTAGAGTTTGATCTCCTTTGTCTTCACCTTGTCCTCCAAGGTTATTTTTATTATCTTATGTTCTATTTGTTTTTGAATCTCTTAGAAAGTATTATCAAGTATTCTCTTAATTATATTTGGAGTTTGTCTTCTCTTTCCTCTTTCTCAGGATTCTACATATGTATAAAGTTTAGCTTCTCTTTCTTTCCTACATTTCTCAAAAAAAATTATATAAATTTAAGTATAAATATTTTTATGAATACACCACTTTTAATTATTTCAAACGTTTCTTAATCTTAATTGTAAAAGGTAAACCATGGAAAAGATATATAATAGAATTCTCAACATTTAAAGGTTTACAAAACTAAGCCTTCATTAACCTTTATGTATTGTGTTAAATTTTTACAAATGTTTTTATTATTTATTATATATATTAGTACTAAATTAAAGGAACTTATTTGTACCTAAATTTATTTTGTTTAAGAGATGGTTTAGAATTCAAATTGAGTTTTTTTGAAAAATTATAATTAATATTTTTCCAAATTTAAAGAAAAATTAGTCACATAAAATTTATAAAACTATTAGAAATACCGAATCAAAAAACTTAATGAATACTCTTCTAGAAATAATACAAAACATATTTTACATCGTATCACACTATTAATTGCCAACTTTCTAAAAATAAAAAATAAAAACATATGTTTCATGATCACACTAGCTTTTTAATAAAATTATTATTATTTTTTAAAAAATAATAAAATACCAATTTTACATTAAATTAAAATTCCTCTCCCTTTCTTAAAATCATTTGTTTTGGCTTATCTTTTAAAATTATTATATAAATTTCCTTTTCATTAAATTTTGAAATTATTATATTGTTTTTATTTTTTGTGAAATTATTATATATTTTTTAAATATCAAAATTTGCTTTTCATGTATCTCGTGAAATTATTTTATTAAGTTGCTTTTAATTTATTTTGTAAAATTAATATTTTGATGTTAATTAATCAAAATTTGTTTTTCATTTATCTTGTGAATTTACTATAGAAATTTGTTTTTCATTTATCTTGTGAATTTGCTATAGAAATATGTTTTTTATTTATCTTGTGAAATTATTATATGAATTTGCTTCTCATTTCTCATTTATCTTGTAAAATTATTTTGTGTCCTTTACAAATCTGTCCTTTAAAAATCAATTATAAAATGTGAAAATAATTCCAAACTTTTAATTTTTTCGTAAAAGCCATGCAAGCAAAGTCTCATCTGATTGCAAAGGTATAAATCTTAGTTTGACGTGTTATATTATATGAATACCAATGCCACATGTGGACAACGATACATGTTGTATAATTCAAATGCAAATCCACTTGTCGACAAGGACATTACAGGTCAGGGATCATGATTTTTACTAATTTCAAACATTTTTCCAATGGATCATGCGAATTCAAGCTCTCGAACATGCGAAATTTGCTATGACTGATTGTCATTGTACTCTTGCTGCACGATTTTCGCAGAAGAGTTGTGATATCTTGTCTACCATATTTTCATGTGAAAGATTCTTTGTAGACAAATAATTTAATTTTAAAGAAGAAAAAAATACAACAGATAAAATCTAATTAATAAAAAACACAATTGGTAAAACCGCGTGGCCATGGCCATCGCCTCAAATAATATAATAGTTGCTCTCAATTAACGATGAGTTGTTTGTTTTTCTTCAATTAAATGTCAATTGTTTTCAAACAAAGGCTCCTGATAGTTGAATAACGCAATTTTAAATAATAAAAAAACACAACTTGTGAAAAGGTAAATAATAATAAAACACAATAGTTATAATCGCGTGATTAAGTATCGGCCATGGGCTCCACCTCTTCAATCTTTTCTTTCTTTTAACGTGTTACAGGGCTTCCAAACGCGTCGCGTCGGTGGTCACCACTGGACAAAAATATTCAGCCATGTCCATGCTCAGAAACGAATTTTAGTGTTATTATATATAGTCGGTCTCGTTAGCAGAAACACACACAATGTTTACTCAGTGAACGATATTCTTTAGATGCGTCTTATCAGCTGCTAGTTTCGTTCAACAATGGCATTGCAATCAGTAGCCCGGCTTCTTTTTCTACTCTTATTGATTGCTTATTTCGCTGCCGTCACAAACGCAGCAATCCGAAATTATACCTTCGTTGTAAGTTTTCTTATTTCCTATTTCAAGTTTTATTTTTGCATGCCCATACCCTTGGAAAAACAAAGCCCTCTACATATATACTGAAGTACCTTATATGCATAGTGTTTGATGTTTTCAATGCGTGGACAGCTTCAAAAGACGACAGTTACCAGGCTGTGCAAGCAGAATACAGTAATCACCATCAATGGACAGATACCAGGTCCAACGGTTAATGTAACTGATGGGGACACTGTCAGTATTACAGTTGACAACAAAGCTGGATACAATGCCACTGTTCACTGGTAAGTCTCTGCAACCCTGATAATCGTTTTTCAAACATGGATACATCGACTGATATAGATTATAACACTCGCCGTTACATATGTCAGGCATGGTGTGGAGCAGTTGCGTACACCATGGGCCGATGGACCTGCATATGTTACACAATGCCCCATCCCACCAGGTGGAAGTTATACATACAGATTCAATATTTCTGGACAAGAAGGAACCCTGTGGTATCATGCTCATGTCTCATGGCTCCGAGCTACTGTGCATGGATCTTTCGTGATCTATCCTAAGAGCGCAAGCTCATATCCCTTTACTAAACCCAGCTCTGAAATTCCTATTGTAATAGGTGATGATTTGCTCTGAAATTCAATACACAAATGTTTGTATGTCTAATGGATTGTAATGGTTAATATTGATTCAAAGCAATTATGTTATTGAACAGGAGAATGGTGGAACAATAACCCCATCGCTATTATAGATGAAGCACTTCTCACAGGTGGTGCACCCAATATATCCGATGCTTACACCATAAATGGACAGCCAGGAGATCTGTTTTCCTGCTCTACCTCGGGTATCAATTTCTTTCTTGATTCATACTGATATTTGTCAACTTACATAAATTGTTGTGTTAAAAAACGATGTAGAAACTGATCAAAGGGTTCTTGATGCAGAAACATTTCGCTTCCGTGTAGAACGCGGAGAAACATACCTTCTGCGGATCGTGAACACTGCACTCAATAGCGGGCACTTCTTCAAGATAGCAGGACACGAGTTTACAGTTGTAGCAGTGGATGCTTGCTACATCAAGCCATACAAAACAGATGTAATGGTCATGTCTTCCGGCCAGACTGCAGATGTTCTTCTCACTACCAACCAGTCTGTGGGCCAATACTACATGGCCGCCCGAGCATATAATAATCAGGATGCAAGTGCTTTCGATAACACTACAGCTACTGCCATTCTAGAGTATATTGGAGGTGAAAATTCTACGACTCCAATTTTGCCTAGCCTTCCCGCTTATAACGACACTGCGACTGTCACTAACTTTAGCAGAGCACTGCGAAGCCTGGCTTCCGAGGAACACCCAGTGGATGTTCCGCAGGTTATAGATGAAAGCCTCATCTTCACAGTTGGACTCGGGTTGCTTCCGTGTGAAACTGGAAGCAACTGTTCAGGCCCCAACGGAGAGAGGCTCAGTGCAAGTATCAACAACGTATCCTTTGTAGAGCCCGCGATCGCACTGCTTCAGGCTTATTATTACGCCATCAATGGTGTCTTTACCACGGATTTTCCATCAAAACCAGCTGTTAGTTTCAACTACACGGGGGACGATATACCCCAAAGTCTTTGGGCACCTGATCCTGCAACAAAAGTGAAAGTATTTGAATACAACTCGACAGTTCAGCTGGTTTTTCAGTCAACAAACATCTTCGTGGCAGAGAACCATCCAATGCATCTTCATGGCTACAACTTTTACGTTGTTGGAGATGGCTTCGGGAACTATAACCCAGATACCGACCCGCTTAACTTTAATCTGGTTGATCCCCCACTGCGCAACACAGTAATCGCTCCAGTGAGTGGGTGGGTTGCCATAAGATTCAGAGCTGCCAATCCAGGTATATAAAAACTTGCATTTTATTCTTTTACTAACTCAATTCCATCGTATTTAATTCTTTTACTAACCAAGAAAACTGTTGATGTGTGAACAGGAATGTGGTTTCTGCACTGCCATTTAGACGACCACTTCGCTTGGGGATTGAATACGGTGTTTCTAGTGAAGAACGGTAACGGTTCTTTGGAATCAATTGAGCCCCCTCCTTCGGATCTTCCTACCTGCTAGAGAATGAACAGTCATAGTGGGCCAAGAAGCATCGTATCATCATCCTTTTCACTGAATTGCACTTTAGAGATATTGTTGAACGTAGGCGTTTAGGCCTAATTATTAAACGCGATATGAGCATTAGAGCTGGTTTGATAAAAAAATAAAACATGATTAATATTAGGTAAAAGGATATAAAAAATAGTTGTATTATTAGGAAGTATTAAATATCTATTATATGCTTGATGATCAATTATTTGTGACAGTGAATATCTTTATGGAATGTGTGTTATGTATTGAATCCGGAAAAGTCAAAATTGTTCCTTGTATTGTTGATGACATGGTTTTTTATTTTTATTTTATTTTTTAGTTGTAAAGATAATTCAGTGTGATGTTAATATTGTTTCGGAGTGTAATTTTTTTTTTCTACAGAAAAAAATCATAATTTTATATACATACTTACAAAATTACATTCTTCAGTTGCTACAATATCACAAGATAAATGCCCAAACTCTTAAAATATAGTAAAAAAAGATCTTACATATGATCAGAGTTAAAGATAATTGATCATGAATCCACTACCATATGATATTCAAATATATCACCTACCAAAATACCTTGCTAAAAAGCCAAGAAGTTTCTACATCTCAAAATAATGTCTCATACGGAGTCACTATATGATATTCAGATATATCTTTATATGACATTCACATATATCATTGAAACATATAACAATATAGCTTGCAAAAAGCATATAAAGTCAGCAATTATGAGTCTCTAAAATATATAAAGCATACAGTAAATTATCATCAATTTAAAGACCAACCCCCAAACTTGGCCAAGTCAAAAGAGCAGATAAGAATCATATCTTTCTATCCCTTGAAACTCAGATATATGCCAATACCCATTCTGAACATTTGCTTCATCTTTGGCTAATTCATCTGCTTTAGCATTTCTTTTTCTATAGATGTGCTGAAATTCTATATTCTCTAACATATTTGATGACTTCATGAAGTATCTGTGAGAGCTCTAAATTATGAATTTTGTACTTACCTGTAAGTACAATTTATAACCAGCATGGAGTCTCCAAAAATCTGTATCTTAAATATCTATTTACCCAAACTTACTAGAGAGATGATAACAAGATGATGACAATTCAGAAAGAAAAAGGAAAGGTGTGATATCCAAAATTAGTTGATAAGTACATATAAATTAATTGTACTTTTTGAAAGTATTAAATATGTATTTATAATTATTTTATGAATATTTTGTCATGAATTTAATTTGTAAAGGTTTTATAGTGGATATTTTTACGAAATTATGTTTGTTGTTCAATTATTTTACAGTGAATTTTATTTATGAATTCAATCCTTAAAGGTTTTATAGTGAATATTTTTGTGAAAATTGTATTATGAATTGAATTGATAAAGGTAAAAAATTTCTATTTTTGTGTTAATTGAATTTTTTAATATTTAATTTTTTAAATTATAAAGATAAATTAAGTGTCATATGTTTTGTTGTTAGTTAATATTGTTTTGGAATGAAAAGTTATTATGGAGATTATTACAATACATTATGAAAAGTAAAGGTGTGATGCATTTGGTTATTAATTAATATTGATTTGGAATTTAAAGTATCAAAAATCTAATGAATATTATTATTTATAAAATTTTGTATAAATGTTTAGGGATATCTTCAAAATTATTTTTCTAAATATTTTATATAGTTTTTGGATAATTTTGGTGATGTTTAGAGTAAAACTTTTTATCATATAAAATTTGGGCAAATCATATTTAAAGAAATTGGAAATTGACAAATCATTATTTTTTATAAAAAAAAAACTTGAAAATTAGCCCATGAAACAAACTTCACATTTAAGTTTTTCTTTATTTCCAAATATCATTATAAATGAAAAATAGATGTTAAACCTTTCAGGTTTCTAGCCTTGAAAAACTCTTAATTTTATATTTAGTTCCATTTTATTCACATTATAAAACTTTTATAAAAACGTAACATATTAACAAACTATATGTTATTTCATTCTCTCTAGTCATAAATATTGTATTTGGTGACTTACACTTTACCTTACATAAGAAATTACCTAACTCACTTATATTTGCACCAGATTCTTTAGAGTAATCATAATTAGTGGAAGCTTCATTATGGTAAAGCCCATCTATGAAAAAAAAATAGTAATCCTTGTTTAAAAAAAGTAGGCATAAAGCCACATGGTTGACTAGAAGAAATAGAAAAGTTAAGATATTAGTTTCCACAATGCTTTTGTAGTTACCAAAGCCAAATTTGACCATAAACCATCATAAAACTAAATTTTTTTAAATACCCTAATAACACATTGCACCAACCAAAACATTTAGATATGTTTTGGAAAAATGACAGAAAAAGGACTTGTGACAATGGATTCCAGATTATCTTTATGTCTAACAAATCTAATCCTAATCTTTAGAAGGACCAATGGAATCAATAAAATATAGTATGTACAAAATCTCTTAGAACTTGAATAGAGTGAATAAAAAAGACTGAAAATGTTTTCATAACAAAAGTCTAATGTAACTCTTGTTTTAAGCTTGATATCTTGAAGTTGCTTTTAAGCTTGATACGTTGATACTTTTAAGGTTATTATATTTATAAAATATATTCCCTATAACTATTTCGAACGAGTGTGAAAGCCGTGAAGAGATTAATCACAACACCACTCATGCAAAGAAAATCTGTGTGAATATTTAAAATCTTAAATAAATAAAACTTTTTTTAATTATTTTATTATTATTATAAAGAATGGATTATTTGTTTTATTTTATTATTATTATAAATAAAAGATTTTTTTTTTAATAATAGATTGATATGTAGGAAAATTTTAACTAAAAAAATATTATTAAACAAAACACTTATTTAATAAAATTGTTTCAGCAATAATTATGCTTTCATTTTTCCATATCCTTCTCACAAATTCGAAGAATTTAGGTAGGAATCGATATATTCTTTTAAATTAAAAACAATTAACATTAAATTTATAATGGAAAACAACTGACATTTGTTACATGTCGGCAAAAAATAATAGTGATAGCGAATATTATGGGAAAGATCTTGTAACCTGATGTAAAGTTAGTAACCTTTCTAACATGTCGGCAAAAAATAAAAGTGATAGTGAATATTATGAGAGAGATTTTGTAACACAAAATAAAAAAGAATATCACTTTCATTAGGTTATTTTTATTAATAAAAAATATTTTTTCTAAAACAATCTAATATAGGGGAGATGTTGTAATCTTCCTACCTAACAAAAAAGTAAAAATTAAATTATCCTTAAAAAAATATGTGGGTGAAAAAAAAAAACACAAAATTGAATTATACCGCAAAAAAATGTTGGCCTTGCACAAGGTTTTAAAACCATGTGCAAGGCATTCTAAACAACCCATGGTTTTATTGTACATGGTTTAGGAGGCTTTGCACATGGTTTTTAAACCATGTTCAAGGCCTCCTAAACAACCCATGGTTTTATTGTACATGGTTTAGGAGGGCCTTGCAAATGGTTTTAAGACCATGTGAAAGGCCTCCTAAACAACCCATGATTGTAGGAGGGCCTTGCATATGGTTTTAAAACGATGTGTGGGGAAATGATATAATGTTCGTTCCTAACAAAATAAAAAATATTATATTTAGGTTATAAATAATATTAAATATTAATAATAATAAAATTATATGTGGACCTTGAATAAAAAGATGTGTCTTTTGCTTTGAATCAAATCAATAGATACCTAAGAAGAGGTTTACATTTGGAAAGATTTGATCCATCTTTGCGCTTCATAGAACCTAATAAAACCTAAAATTTAGATCTATGCTAATAATAATAAAGAATGTTTTTATTACATAGTTACGGGTCATTGCCACATCCTATCACGTGTATTGGTGTTATAATACTAACAAAATACAAATCACGTCTGATTTTCATTTCAATAACTATTTAAAAAAAAGATGATTTACAACTATCAATTTTAAATCTTTAAGCCTTCAGAAATAAGTAAAAGATTCGCCACTTTCTCAATAATTTTTTAATAGACGTGAGAAGATTGTATTGGTCATGAATAAAATACGTGGCTTCTCTTAGAGCCTTAACGAATGTCTTTATTGCATAGTTACAGGTCATTGCCACATCCTATCACGTGTATTGGTGTTATAATACTAACAAAATACAAATCACGTCTGATTTTCATTTCAATAACTATTTAAAAAAAAAGATGATTTACAACTATCAATTTTAAATCTTTAAGCCTTCAGAAATAAGTAAAAGATTCGCCACTTTCTCAATAATTTTTTAATAGATGTGAGAAGATTGTATTGGTCATGAATAAAATACGTGGCTTCTCTTAGAGCATATGGATGTCTCAATCATCATGGTATGGTTATTATTTAAACAATCTTGAATTAATATTCTATCATGGAGATTGATCATCAATTAATTAAGAAGTTTAGATATATCAGTGATTAATTAAGAGTTTTAGATATATATCGTTAATATATAGGTTTTAATTTTCTTCAAGGATTTTTTTTTGAACGAGAACTAAAGATTAATATGATTTGTAATTTTAAGTTATGAATAATTAAGTTTAGGGTTTATGAAGATAGGTAACAATTTTTGGCAAAGAAGTAGAGTAAGTGGAGTGTTTTATACATTTTATTGAACTTTTTGGTTGTAAAGGAAAATCGTGGATGAGGGATTAAGTGGATTAAAAAAAAATATTTCATTGATCTATTGAGCACAAATGTTAAATTGAATATTCAATATCTTGATCGAGCACCACAACCAAGTTGTTGGTCAAACACTCTTGATTGAGAGCTGAATAGTATGGATCCAAGCAATAAATAGCTCTATTGAGTTATAAATAACTTGACCAAAATTGGTGGATGTGATTCTTTAAGTTAAACTGTAGTGTTGGTTGGAGCACATGGCTGGTGCGACGATGGTGGCTTCTCGGCTGGTATGGGTTGCCTGGTTATGGAGGCTTTGTCCCTAAGCATTATGGTGCCCTTGGCTTGCCTGGTACCATTTCCCGTCACCTTTGTCTTGACCTTTGATTTTTTCCCTGGTGTTTCTTCTTCTCTCATTATGTTAATTTGGTGTATAGGTGGTTTTAGGGTTTTTGTTTGGTTTCTATCTACATGCTGCCGACGACTTATTGGAGTCCCTCCCCTTACCAAGGGGGCTAGTACCAACCAATTCAAAAAAGTGGAAAGGATTTAGTTCTTATCAGTCGCTTCGGTGTTCTGGGTTGAAGTCTGGGGTTCAGGGTTTTTTGGCTTTTTGGGTCTTTCACCCTGCATGGGTTTATCATGTCTTTGTGTGCACTTGATTCTCCATTGCCGTTAGCACGAGCAGGGTTAACTTCTGTTATATTTTGGATTTCTCCCGTGCTTCTAGGGTATGGTCCTTATTCCCCGGTTTCTGTCGACTTTCTCCTTTCCCGTTCTATTTGCTCGGTGTACCAAAACTTTATCTCTATTTCTGCTGGGTTTCTTGTTGCTCCGGTGGTTATCTCTTTGAACATTTTTCTATTTGGTGGGATTTTCCCCTTTCTGGTTTTCCGTCCTTGGCAGGTTTGTGGAGTACTACTCCGGGTTTCTCTATGCTATTGGGTTAGGGCCGATTCCAGGCTCGGTATTTTCGAGCTGTTTTAGGCTTCCCGTTCCTTTCCTTGTCTTTCTATGGTGGTGGGTTGCCTCTGTGGACACGTTGGTGGTTGACTTTATAGTTTCACCACATGGAAGACCCTGCGGCCTCTTCTCGCTTTCATCATAAACTTCATGCTCAGAATATTAAAACCCTTGAGGGACGGTTTAGATTTGTCCTTGGTCACGCTATTTTTATGGAATGTGTATCCTCCTTGTGCTCTCGCGCTCTGGTTGGGTGTCTTGAATATTGTCGTTTGGGCAAGAAGGCATGGATCGATTGGGTTTCTGAATACTAGAATCCGCTTTGACGTATATTCCCACTATTAGTCTCCTATCCAACGGTTGGATTGTCTTTGTATTTCTGGATGCAGCTTATGCTTCTCTCATTCTTGACAAGATGTGGCATATTGGCTCTGGGTCACTAGTTCTGGGTCGTTGGCATCCTCACTTTGATCCCCTCAAGGAGCGGGCGACGAAGTGCCATCTATGGGTTTTATTGCCTCATCTCCCCTTCCCACTCTAGAATTTGAACATTCTCGAAGGTATAGAAAACACGATAGGGCGATTTGTGGCTGTAGATGAGGATTTTCACCTTACCTTTGATAAAAGAGTGGCATGAGTTCTTGTCGAGCTGAACGTCTCCCTTGGTTTTCCTGTAGAGGTGGAGATTTTATGTAAAGATCGTCTCTTGGTGTAGAGACTTGATTACCTCCATGTTCCCTTTCGCTGTAGCATTTTTTGAGACACTGGACACCTCTGGCGGTCCTATCCTTCTCTTAAGAAAGCTTCTACTGACTCCAGCCTGGTTGACTCCCCTCTAGTTGGAGCACAGATTTCTTCCTTTCCACCGGAGCATTCTCAGAAAGGTATTTAATCTCGGTCACTATCCCTTTTCGATGATGTTTCTGATTCTATGCTTCTCGATATAGATGCTTTGATGAAGACTCCTACTATGATTCGACCCCCTATTTTGGCCTCTGCGGTGACTCCCCCTTTTGGGTTATCCCATGGATTCCTCTTTGGTCGACTCTCTGAACCCTGTATCTAGTAATCCTCCTTGCTCCACCTCGACCCCTTTGGCCCTTTCTTCGGCTTCACCTGTCAGGGACCCTGAGGAGATATCCACCCCTTTGGCTCATCCTCTTGATACTGCTTATGAGATCTCTCCTGAAACTTATTTTTGTCTTCCCTCTATTGCATCCACAAACCCTTTGATGCCTCCTCTTACTTCCCTTGTGGACTTTTGCCCCCTCCCATCTGCCACCACATCTCCCCCTTTACCCCCCTCTCCCCATAGTCCCTTATCCTCACCTTCTTTCTCTGATCCTTCCCTTCATAAGTCTTTATCTATTTTCTCTGCTACAACTCCTTCCTCCCCGTTCACTCTCCCCCTTAATTCCATCTGATTTGAGAATGTGATAGTTAGAAAGAAAAAGAAGGAAAAGAAGGGACTGACTGGAGATCTCTTTTCGGCCTCTCCTCGGGCTCATCTCATTGGGGACTTAGAGCATCTTCTCCCCCCCCCCACTATTCCTTAATGTTGATCCTCTCCCTTAATGTTAGAGGTCTGGGGGGGCAAGACCAAACTGTGTAGTCTCCATTCACTTTTTTCTTCTATTCGTCCGTAAATGATACTCCTTCAAGAGACCATGTGTAGCACTTACCCTGCTCTACATGCTTTCTCTAAGCTCTTCCCTAACTAGGATTTTTATGCCACTAGTGCTTCTGGTCTCTTGGGTGGACTCCTGACTGCTTGCGATCCCCATAAGGTTAGATGCCAGGCTTATGAAATAGCTACTAGTATCCTTGTGAAAGTTGTTTTTCATGGTATGCATAATCCTTTAGATATCCTCAACTATTATGGTTCTTACCGTGATCGAGTATTTTTCTGGGATAGGGTTCGTAGAGGGGGGTTACTGAATTCACCTAACCTTATCTTGGGTGGGGATCTTAATTTGACCTTTAATGCATCTAATATTTGGGGCAAGAGAGCTATCCTTGATCCTCTCTCCTCACATTTCAAGTTTCTCTTTGACTCTATGGGACTTACTGATATTGCCCCTCCTTGCTCTGGTCCCACTTGGAGGAATGGACAGGTAGGGGATGAGGGGATCAGTAAGAGACTTGATATATTCTTAGTGTACTCCTCCTTGATCCCTTCACTCGTTGTCCACTGTGTTTGGACCCACCTTGCAGACATTTCGGATCACTACCCTATCTGTTTTGAATGGAACAAATCACTTCAGTCATGTAATTATCCATTTAAATTTAACCGTTCTTGGCTCTTGGACTCGGACTTCAGTTCCTGGATCACCAATCGATGTCCCTATTTATCCACTGTTACCCAGGGTTCAACGTTGGATCTCCTTACACAGAGGCTTCATATCCTCAAGAAGGAAGTTAAGGATTGGACCAGGGATAAAAGTACCATTTTGCAGGCTGATTCTCATAGGTTTGATACGGATATTTGTTCCCTCCTCTCTAGCTCCAACTTTGGTATCCTAACACATGAGGAACAGTTGGCCTTATCTCAACTCAGGTCTGATAGGAAGAAAATTCTGGATCACTACCTTCTGACTTGGCAGCTCAAGAGTCGTGCCAAGTGGGCTATGTATGGTGACTCAAATACAAAATATTTCCATGCCCTGGCATCTGGTAGAAGGAATCAAAACTCCATTTGGTCCCTATTGGATGAAGAGGGACATGTCATTGCGGATGAGGCTGTGCTAAAGGACATGGGCCAGAGTCATTTTTTCGGTATCTTTAAGGATGACAAACATACCTGTCTGATGGAACAACTTAGGGTTGTATTACTGTATCCCAAGATGATCTCTTAGGAGGATGCCCATAGTCTCACTGATCCTGTCTCCCTGACTGAAGTTGAAAGTGCCCTTCATACTTTTGAAAAGGACAGGAGCCTAGGTCCAGATGGCTGGCCTATCGAATTTTATATGCATTTCTTTGAATTATTGGGTGATGAATTGCTATCAGCGGTGGAAAGTACTAGGTTTATATGATGTATTCCTCCTTCTCTTAACTCTACCTTCCTTGCCTTGATCCCAAAAAAGGATAATCCCATTACTTTCACTGATTTTAGGCCTATATCCCTTTGTAACCTGCTATACAAGTTGATCTCGAAGGTAGCTGCAGTGAGGCTTAAGCCTTTCTTAGAAACTCATATTACCAAAGAGCAGTATGGTTTTTTGAAGAATCATCAGATTGTTGAGCCCATTGGTATTGTCCAGGAGACCCTCCATACTGTGAAGACCAAAAACTCTTGTGCCCTTATCCTTAAATTCAATTTGGTGAAGGCTTTTGATCATGTTAACAGGTCTTTCATTTGTCTCATCCCCATATAGATTGGGGTTCCTCTCCTGGCTGTAAAGTGGATTATGGGCTACCTGACATCAGCTAATTTTTCTTTACTTATTAATGGTACACCCTCGAAGTTCTTTTCAGTAACCAGAGGCATTAGATAGGGTTTCCCTCTTATTCTGTTGCTCTTCATTCTAGTTATTGAAGGACTCAGCCTATTTATTGCTGATGGAAGGGATCATGGCCTCATTAAAGGTATCAATATTACTTCTTCTCTTCCACTTACTCTATCTGAATGGATGGCATTTGAAGTGATATTAATAACATTCTGTAAATCTTCAAGGATGACCATTAGTGTGGATAAATCTTGTTTCCTTTATAATAATGTGGAGGATGATATCAGAATGGATATTACTCAGGCTCTGCCTTATAAAATGGAGCCCATCACTACTGGATTCAAGTATCTAGGCTATTTTCTCAAGCCTCTGGCATATAAAGTCAGCGACTCGCACTGGTTGATTCAGTGATTTGAAAGAAAAATATTTCACTGGGCACATAAAATTCTCTCAATGGGAGGCCGGTTAACTCTTATTCAAGCAGTATGTTCTAGCATCCTGGTTTATTGGTTTGGTCTCACTCCCATTCCTGTATCTGTATTGAACAAGCTTAGAAGTATTACCTTTGCTTTTCTTTGGGGCTTTTCAGGAAACAAGCACCGATACTATCTGTCGGATTGGAAGTGCCTCTCCTAGCCATATTTGTATGGGGGATGGGGAATTAAGAACTTGTATTGGTTCAGTATAGCCCTCAGATTAAAAAAAAATTTGTTGGTACTTCAAAATGATGGAATTTGGCATGATGTAGTTGTCAGCAGATATTTAAAGAAGCTCATTGTTGAGACTTGGCTCAGAGGTAATCACTTTAATTATCGTGCTGCATCGATTTTCTGGAAAGGTTTCTTGTTGACTCTCCTATGGCTCGGTAGAAGACTTGCTTGACAGGTGGGCAATGGTAATAGTGTTATAATCGGCATTGATCCCATCATTGGGGTTCAGGACTTTATTACATTCCTTGTTACGTTTAAGGATTTCTTGGAGGATCCGGATATTGTATAACTGTCCCAGGAACATAATACCCTGCCAATATTACACAAGTACTGGTATACGACTGAGGATCTCTATGTCATAGGTGACTAGAAAATTATATAGGATTCCTTCACGAGAAGCTTGGAAATTGGGGGTATTCATCTCAATACTCTGTCTGACTCTCTGACTTGGGATTTTAACAAGCACAATGGAAATGTTACCACAAAAATGGTATATGATTGTATTGTCCACTCCTTTTCTCCTCGGGCTGGCAGCATATTACTTTCAAATTTATGGACCGGTTCTCTCCCCAGGAAAATTTGTTGTTTCATTTGGTTGGCACTGCAGAACAAGATACTTACTTGGGATAATCTCCAGAAGTGTGGCTGGACTAGACCTAGGTTCTGTGCTTTTTGCAGTAAGGCTACTGATTGTGTACAACACCTCTTTTACCATTGTGAAGTTTGGAAGAATTTTATCACTATCATTATGGAACAGTACAATATTTTTCCTTGCTTTTAGTCAGATGATCTCAACTTATTTCTAGATAGGTGGACTGACAATTTCTCCAAAAACTCGTCCAACTATTATCTCCCATTTCTTTCCATGTGGGTTGTTTGGAAAGCAATAAATATCTCTATATTTGAAGGGAACATTATGACTGTCACTAGTATCTTCCATCAGATTACTTATTTTTCATAGATGTATTGTCCATCAGTCATTAAAGTTAAGAAGTCTAGATCCTTGCATCAGGGTCCTGTCCTTATGTATCCCTATGGCTTATTTTACGGGGCATTTGCTAAAGGTGTTGGAGGGGTTGGATTTTGTCTGATGTTGAGTAAGTCACACTCCTTCGAGTTTGCTTTTGGGGAAGGTAATTGTACCAATACAAAAGAGAAACTGATCGGGCTCTAGGCCCTTCTGCATACAGCCCAAATGATGGGGATACCCAATCTTAGAATATATGGTGACTCTTTAGTCATTATAATTTGGGCAAACGGTACTGGATCCCTTTCACCACCTGAACTCTTTCACTGGTGTAGGGACATAAGAAAGCTATGCTCATGCTTTTTGGAGATGTCTTTTTTGCATATCTATCGTGAATACAATCAACATGCAGACAACCTCTCTAAAAAAGCTCCTACTTTGGCTCTAGGAACAAGTATATACTCTGAATTTTTTGATGGCCATTTGGCCTCTCATGACAAGATTGAGCTCTTTTGAGCCAGGTGCCGGAGCTTGTACTCCTCTTCTTGATGCACCCAAATTTCATTTATGTTGGAGCTGACTCTTTTAGACTGCATTTATACACTCTTATGTTCACGATAGATATGGTTTGAGTGACAGCCTTACTGATGGGATCTGTATGTTGGAGATGTACTTGCCCCCCTTGCAGCTTGTTGTGTTGTGTTGTGTCTCCCCCATGATGTAGTTGTTAAATGTTTCTTTGGATTCCCCATATCGATTGTAACCCACTTTTGGGATGGCATTTCAGATGCTCTTTGATTCTTAAATGAATAACAAGGACAAGCGTTTTTCTTCTGAAAAAAAAAAAAAAAAAACTTGACCAAAAATTTAATAGTTTGATTAATCCCTAGATCTTGATCAAGTTATTTGTTTATATATTTAAGAAAAAAAAAGATACTTTTTTTCCCATAAGAACCCTTGACCAAGATATAGGTTGGATGCCCTACAAATCTTGATCAAGCTACATAATCACCCCACTTTCCCCCTTTCCATTCATCGACCCAATGACAACCCCAAGAAGCGGGCCCCATTTTTTTGCATTTTAATACAAAATTACAATCAAAATCTTAATTGATTTTTTTTTAAATTAAGTCCACAAGTAGCCATTATGCCATTCAAATTTTCAAGTTTTCCCTAAAATTCAATTTCCATTTATCTATACAAATAAATAAAATTCAATTTGTGTTTTTCAAACTTAATACAATGCTAATGTTGTATACCCAAGCCCGTTAAATAGTGTTCATGGTTTTACAAGCAATGAAGTTGAAAGGCTTTATTTTGAGTATTATATGGAATATAATCAATTTGTGCAATGTAGTGTAAGATAAGGTTCAAAGGATTTTTTAAAATTTATTTCATACACATTTTTAATCATGATCATACATATTGGATGATTATATTCCAAAGTTCAAAGGCACATGAAAAAACAAAAATTTGGAATAGCCGATGATATTATATGGGAATTTAAAGATGTACACTAGATATATTTTTAGTTGTTCTTAGTGAAGATGTTTATGAGACACCCAATGGGGATAGAATATATGGTGAATGGGTGTATTGTTAAGACAACCATTTTGTAATGTCA
>LPNX010034241.1:0-19607 GCA_001517045.1 Pseudotsuga menziesii | reverse complement strand
ACGTTTCGATCCCTACTCTGGGATCATCATCAGGAGACAATTAGAAGCGTGAGGAAATGTGTAAGATGCCCGAGCAGTTAAATATGGGTCAGTAAGTTTTTAGAAGGAAAGGTAATAAACAGGTCGGCTTGGTAAACCTTAGAAATTTTTAATTATGTTTGTTTTCAAAATTTTTAAAGATGGGAATTTTTAGGGTTTTAATTTTTAAGGAAATTTTTAATTTAAAATCAAAATTTTTCCTAAGGTAAGTTGGTTAAAACTTTTAATACTAATTCTTAAGTTTTGTTTTTAAAAGTTTTAAAATATATTTAATTAAAAGTTTTAAAAATGATCAATTAGAAAGGTTAATTTTAAAAAAAATTTAATTTGTTTGTTTAAAAAATTTTTAAAAAGGAAAATTTTTTTGGGTTTTTTAGAGAAAATTTTATTTTAATTTCAAGATTACTTAAGGTAAGTTAATTAAAACTTTTTAATTTTAGTCTTAAGTTTGTATAAAAATTGTCTTTTTTTAAGTTTTAAACATATTTAAAAAAGGTTTAAAAGTGAAAGTTTAGAAAGGTTTAAGTTCACTATGGAGATTGAAGAAGACAACAAACTACCTTTTCTCGACGTCCTTATCTCAAGAAAGGAGGATGGCTCGGTATCCCACCAAGTCTATAGAAAGAAAACCCACACGGATAGATATCTACATGCCAATTCCCACCATTTCCCTCCTCAAAAAGTCGGAGTTATACACACCCTCGTGACAAGAGCTTTAAGAATCTCTGACAATGAACACCTCAAAGAAGAGATTGAACATCTAGCTGAGGTCTTTAAGGATATTGGTTATAGTATAGGACAATTTAGGAAGATAGTCTCCTCCTCCAAGAAACCTAGAAAGAAGAAGACCTTGGACAATAATGACGACCCCATGCTAAACAAGGTCTCCCTTCCTTACATTAAGGGCACTATAGATAGACTCGCCAAAACCCTAAGAAGACACAAAATCCAGGTCTTCTTCACCCCTCCCAACACCATTAGGAACTTTGTCGACTCCCTTAAAGATCCAATTGATCCAAAAGCCTACAAAGGGGTCTATTCCATTCCATGTTCATGCGGCATGTTATAGATAGGAGAAACCGGACGATCCATGGAGACTAGATTCAAAGAACATAGCGCAGATCTCAGACACGATAGACATAAGAAATCCGCCCTCGCGGAGCATGCACACCTTACTAAGCACCACATTTGTCTCGAAGATGCAAAAGTCCTCGCTAGAGAGGACAACCTGACCAAAAGGAAGATAAGAGAGAAAAATGAGATCAACCTTAATGAACACTGCCTTAACCGAGACGATGGTGCCAGAATCAGTGATTCTTGGAAACCTCTCCTTTGCTCCTTACAAACCATTGAACGCCTTCAAACCAATTCTTAAAAATTCGTTTCCTGCCCCTCTTTCCCTTTAGCCCTCTGTGGACTTTTGGAAAAAATATGTCCTTCAAGAGTCCCTGTCCTTCTTCTAACTGGTCCCCCTCTCCTCCTTCTAGGACATTTCTTTTAGGTCTAGTTGTTAGGGTTAGGTTAATTTTAATAAAAATAAAAATTAAAATAAAAATTTAAAATTAAAAATAATAATAAATTAAAATAATAACAATTTAAAAATTGAAAATTGAAAATTATTTTATATGAAAACTTTTAAAAAATTTTAAACCTTTAATACATAAAAACCTTAAAAAACTTCTTAACATAAAAATAACTAACAAAGTTAAATAATTAAATTAAAAATTTTATTTTAAAATTTTTAAAAAATCCTCTAAAATAAATTAAAATTAACATTTCTAAACTTTCACTTTTAAACCTTTTTTAAATATGTTTAAAACTTAAAAAAAGACAATTTTTATACAAACTTAAGATTAAAATTAAAAAGTTTTAATTAACTTACCTTAAGTAATCTTGAAATTAAAATAAAATTTTCTCTAAAAAACCCAAAAAAATTTTCCTTTTTAAAATTTTTTTAAACAAACAAATTAATTTTTTTTTAAAAATTAACCTTTCTAATTGATCATTTTTAAAACTTTTAATTAAATATATTTTAAAACTTTTAAAAACAAAACTTAAGAATTAGTATTAAAAGTTTTAACCAACTTACCTTAGGAAAAATTTTGATTTTAAATTAAAAATTTCCTTAAAAATTAAAACCCTAAAAATTCCCATCTTTAAAAATTTTGAAAACAAACATAATTAAAAATTTCTAAGGTTTACCAAGCCGACCTATTTATTACCTTTCCTTCCAAAAACTTACTGACCCATATTTAACTGCTCGGGCATCTTACACATTTCCTCACGCTTCTAATTGTCTCCTGATGATGATCCCAGAGTAGGGATCGAAACGTCGAGAACTCTAATTTCCGAACGCAGCTCCTCTCTACTCATTTTGCTACTGCGTAGATGACCATCTTCAAATAGGAAATTTGTTTTAGTGTTTGATTCAATCTAATAGGTTGTTGAAAAAATATAAATAATCAAATTATGTAATTGTTCAAGGTCACAATTTGTTCTATTATAACACAAAACAATTTCGGGCGCTCGCAAGAACCTGCTAGCCAAATATAATGCAATGGGAGCACGCGAGCGGACCTAGTCAACAATGCGCATGCACCTCCTAGATGTGCGCATGCGCTTCTGCTTCGGTAGTGGCAAACCTCCACGCCAGATTTCTAGCATGGGCAATAGGAGCACACATGCACATGTGGACACACTCACATGCCTATGTGTGCACACGCATGCATGTTAGGTGCGATCGCAAATAGGGATTCACGTGCATCCTTGTGTTTAAAAAAAAAATAGTGGCCATTTTTTTGTTTGTTTTATAACCACCCGTGAGTGCGCAAGGAGGAGACAACGACCCCCAAGGAGATGAAATCGACCATCAAGGAGCCCAACAGACTTGTGTAAATCGCCTAAAACAACGTTGGAGTAAGGTAAATAGAGTAGGAATGCAATTTTTTGTTTATTTCATTGTTTTTATTGTTTTTAAAATAAAATACAAAATTAAAAAAAATTGAAAATCAATTGAAATGGGAAAAATTTAATACTAAAAGTACAAATTACCTAACCACAATGACAAATACCAATGAACCATTCCAAGAAAGGAATGAAACAAACCAAACAGAGGACCCAAACCCTGAATTAAATGAAGAAAACCCCAAATTAAATGAAGAAGAAAACCCCGAAGATGAATTACAAAGGGATTTGAACCAACTAAGAATTTTGAGTGATGAATTGAAGAACACGAGGGAACCCTCTTAGGTTTCCCTCACCACATCAATAAAAAACATTATAGAATCTATCAACATTGACGACAGTGATATAAACAGATTAAGCGAATATAGGGCTCGAATGAGAGGGAATTATAACACTGGTACATCCAAAGAGGATATAAAAACCTGAATATCACAAAAGCCCAACTTTGGAGCAAATTTACAGATCCTAGAATAGGACAACCTCCATATGTGAGGAAGAGGTGAGTTTACATGGATTGGTGTAATTACCAGCCATGGAGAGAAAACTGGAGGAAGAGATGGTTCATGGTTTTCGATAAGCCTCCATGCAACAATGTCGAGGTCCCATAGTATTTTGTTAGGAAACTATGGGATGAGTTTGTGTTAGGGTTCCATGTGGACTACTTCGACATCACCTAGTTCTAGGGCGTTAGTTTTGGCTCAGCCCAAGATCGAGCTCATGCCCACCGAAACCCACTTAGAGGACCTCCTGCACCTAGGCAAGAGCCAAACCTGCCTCCTCAACCCCCTCAGTTAGGTAGAGGGATAGATTAGATCCATGAGTTCATTAGACATGCCACACGATACCGTCTCAGGAATACTGCATTTGTGGCTATGTCCTTGCAGAGTGAGTAGGACCCCCCCGATAGACACACTTCTGCATGGTCTACTGGTGGTGGGTGAGGGAGAGCAGATATAGGTGGTAGCCAGGTGGATTCATCCAGCTCGACGAGACTAGTGCCACATCATTGTTCTCGTTGTGGGCATCCATGCCAGGTTCCCATGTAGGAGCATGGCATAGAGAGCTACCTACACCATGTTAGTTATTGTTTTATTTAATGTCATAATTTCTAATAAATTTAACTTAGAATCAGATGTTGATGACTTGATTTTTTTTAGTGTACAGCTATTCAGTGCCAAGTCTCCAAAACACGGGTGGGAGGATGCTGGTTCCTTCAACCTAGACAGAACCATGGTAGCTGCATAGGACATCGTGACACTATACACACAGGTAATTTTCTTTTAGTAATTGAATTTAATATTAGTAGTTAATATTGGCGTCCAATATATGTGTCTCTCTTGTAATTTGTTTTAATATTTGCATTTTGTTTATTGTTTATTGTTATTGCTCCATGATCCTGTTTTTCTAACAATGTCATGAGAGAAAAAAAATATTCTACCACACTATCTTAAAATTCATTCAATTCCTTCAAAACTGGATGAAATGTTCTCTTACCTTAATTGGTAACAAGCTAGGAAGTATGTTTGACATTGGTGAAAAAATGAGGGACCTAGAAAAAACTTATGTGGAAAACATTTACATGGAGATGCACCAAGATAATGGGTTAGATAATTAAATTGGTAATTAATGAATTGGGTCTTAATTGTTTTGTCAAGAATTGAATATGTGAAAATAACCATTATCTGCTCAATATGCTACCTATAATAGAAACTTAGAAGAAAATGTACTAAGAAGGGTATTCTCAATTAGGATACCTTAACAAATTAGGATTGAAATAGGAGGAGAAAAGAACTCATAGCCATGTCAACTCTCTACACTAGAAAGGAAATGAAGCATAAGAAAGGTTTACTAGGGCTAACTAGTCAACTAATTCGTATATAAGGAAACTTTAGCATCAATACTGGATACAATTTTCAAATATATAGTTAGGGAAAATATGAAAAACGCTTACCCTACAAATCATCCATCCTTTGATATTGCACAAGACAAGCATATGATTTTTCAATATCATTTCAAGGATCGATGAGAAAGTCTAAGCCCATAAACTTTGTGGATATTCTCTAAAATAGAGAAAAATGTAACATCCCTCAAAATCATAAATTAAAAGAAAAATTATTATGCAAGTTTGGGACTGTTATTATCACTACCATATCATTGATGTTATGTCACCTGATTGATTTGTGACTTCTATTATATCACTAAATTATTTCTTTTCAATCACCGCATATTTATTTAAATTGTCGGCCCATATTTAGTTAATGTTTACTAATTGAATATAAATTTTTTTGTGCAAATGAACAGGTCTCCGCAAGATTGAGTGACCATCCATCCCCACCGGGGATCAACAGATCCCCTCGTGATCAAGTATATTATAATAAAGTATAAATTTAATTTCAGTTTTGATGGCTTATATTTGTATAGTTATATTTTTTATGTAGTAATACATGATTCCATGAATATGTATGTAGGTCCGACTACATAGGCATGTCGGTGTCACTATATCTCCTCCGACTTCCTTTTTCCAACCATATATGCCAGGTGTAGCCCCTAGTATACATGTCCCTTTCCCTGCATCCCTCCCCACCCCGTTCCATCCATCCCTTGTCTCCCACCCACCACCACACTTCCATCCCCTCCCCCTGCCCAACCCATCCACCCCCTCCCTTACAGTTTCTCATGTTTCCACCCTCCCCCCTTTGACCACATTACACCATCCATCCACATTCACCAATCCCTCCACCCCATCCAAGACCTCATCCCCCTCCCCCATATTCCCCCACCACCCTCGTTTCCTCTTCCAGGGTGGCCTGTTCCATTCCACATCCAGTTGGTGTTTATCTTCGTACATCACCACTTCACCCACTCCAGTCCATCCCCTCTCCCACCATTCCCTATAGCTTTGTATCCAACATTGACGTGGCTACATCCTCCGCTATTCCATCCACCCTAGAATCCGAGCAGGTTGTACAGTCCACTGCTTCACTTGCCACCCCTAAGGACTAGCCAATTACTCCACCAGCCAGCCCCCAATACCAACTTGTTGTGTTCATGGTGACATTGATTAGTTTATGAAAATCTCAGGCAATATTAACGAAAATTAACATAGCAGTAAATTGTATGAGTTATCTTACTATTTAAATGTTGCAGGGTGGCATTGTCGAGAGACTTGGACCATGGAGGAGGGTAGCCCACTCACCACTTATGGTCTCATCTCAGGTGAGCTATTTAAAATTTTAAAACGTAATTTTGATATTTAAATTGTATTTTATACTTGTATAATTTCCTATAGGTGTTGACATTTGATTGATGTCGTTTCAGAGCCTAAGGGGTGGTGGTCGAAGTGGCTAGAAGAATCGAGCTTCCTCTAGCTTGAAGAAGAGGAAGATCGATTTTGGAGTTGCACCTAGGATCTTAGAGGGTGGGTAGGAGGATTGAGAGACCCTCCTATGTACACTAGCCATGATGTGACATTTTGGCACGGGTTGCCATATTTTGTATAGGGCACAAGTTTCCATATTTTGTATACGGCAAAAGTTTCCATTTTGGAATGAGTTGCCATATTTTGTATATTATTGGAAATTTTTGTATATTAATATATAAGTTTTGACTTATTTATATTACTTTTCCTTTTATGAAAGATTTTCATACATTATTTCGAATGCAGTAGTAGTTTAGAGTTGATGCGCTTGCAATACTTATTGTTGACGAAGCAATAAAGTCCGTATGTTCACAATAAAATGCATAAAAAATTTAACACTATAGGTTAGTTAACAAAAAAATAAACAAATGCATAAACGCATACAATAACAATGATAATTGAACTATAACTCCTATAAAACCCTAACTCATATTGAACCAACACACTTATACCTACAGTCTTATTCATTGTCCAAATTGCAATAGAAAGCACTTGTTTTCCTTTGGTATTTACATAGTAATTCTAACCTTTGTCCTTCTACTCCATTTTCTAACCTTGACTAACCCTAGGTCTTCCTATCAAACTAGATTGTAATACTACCTATTAGGCATCCATAAGACACACCTAAACCATTCGATTCTAGCTTAACCCTTGCTAAAACCCTTTCCCTAGACTCATACCTTTCCCTCTCTCTAAAGCAAGGCTTATTCATTTCACTTCCACACTACTTAGACCCCCATGACTCTCCCTATATCTTTGACTATAATATCCATTTTGGAAAACCCTATAACACCACTAAATCATCCTAAGCTTCCCTAACTTCTTCACTGTAATATCCTATTTACGGCAGTCCTTATAGCCTTCTTACCCACCTATCATATCCCAAGGTCACTTCCTTACCTTCCTATCTTACCCACTCACTAACGCCTCGCCTCAAATATGTCCATAACGCAATTTAAAGTGGCACAAAGACATCCTAAAGGGACTATATATAAACAATCATTTCCATCCATACTTAAATAAATTTGACAATGGTATATAAACATCCATAACTTGGCAAAATACTAGAAAAGGCCTTGAATTGCTTGCAAGTCATTGTGGTATGAAAATCCAAGTGAATATACTTCTTATCATTCCTACTTGACTGTAAATTACATCTTGGACTGTCATAAGACATTTTACTTGACTAGAAATTTTATTTGGTTTAACATTCCCATTGGCTTGGAAACTTGTCACTTATAAAATTGTTTCTCACTAATGTTTACTTAAAAATATTGTACATTTGTCTTGACAAGCTAAAAAGTGAAATACAGGACTGTCATAATGCTAAATGCTTGGCTGGAAATACTTTTATGTCGGTTGCAAAAGAGGTTGAATTTGTAAGATATGATGATAACGTCCCATCAACACCACTAACATGCTTCAATCACATGCATAATTGAAATGAAAACATCCCATAATGATAATGTCCCATAAAAATTGTTCTTCCTTGACAAATAAAAAATGAAACAAGTTCATGAATATGTACATCTTCTATAACGATCTATTGAGCACTTGCAATTTTAATGATCTATTGTACTTGTTGCAATTTTAACTATTTAAGGTTAGCATGCATAACCTAGGGTTTAGAATCAACGAGCAAACCCTAACCCTAACTGAAGTTTAAAGGTTAGCATGCATAACCTAGTCTTTATAATCAATGAGGAAACCCTAACAGGTAATATCCTATTTAGGGTAGCCGTAATAGCCTTATTACCCACCTATCATAGCCTAAGTCACTTCCTTGCCTTCCTATCTTACCCACTCACTTCCTATATTGTTATCCCTATTGGTCCTTCCTTTGGTAGCGACATGTTCTCTTTGGGTGTACAATCATGGTTTGAAGGGTCATTTTGACTAGCAAGTTCCTCTTATCTCAAAGGATTTTCCTTAGTCATCATCTTGATGGCCTACACAAGTGCATGATGACCTATCCAAAGGTTTTCACTTAGGATATCTAACGAAATAAACACCATTAAAGTTTACTTAACAAATTCAACCCAAAATTATCTCAAATTAGCATGCATAACCAATGCTAGAATCTACCCAATCATAACGATAATATAAGATAAAATTCAAATCTATACACTATTATTTTTTTTCCTCGTTAGGGTTTATAAACCCTAATCATCTTTCATCATAGAAGAACATTGCATTTCAAACAAGTCTAGCTAGGGTTAGCATTTAAGGCAAGTCTGGCATGTAACTATTCACCAATTACAATAGTGTTAGCTAGGGTTTAGGATAACAAAGAAATTCAATTCATAACCTAGAGTTTAATTCAATTTTAACAATTTGATAATTTGAGTATTCATTAGAGGAAATTTGAGGTCTAAAATGGGCCTCCTAAGGAAAATAATAAAATAATAGTTATTAATTTTGGAGGAAGAATGAAAAAAACTACTTTTTTTGTTTGTATTTTTTACATTTCTCCCTGTCTTTTTACTCAAATTCTGAGCGAGAGATCTCATTGGATGTGAAATTTAATTCTGCACCCAATGAGTACCCGCACTACATACTTTTAATGGACCCCGCTACCCCAAAAATAAGAAATACCTGAAAAAATGTGATGATGATGTCATCATCACATTTTTTCAGGTATTTATTGTTTTTGGAGTAGCGGGTTACATCAAAATTATGCAATGTGGGTACTCTTTGGATGCATAATTAAATTCCGCATCCAATGAGCTCTCCCACTTGAAATTTGAGTAAAAACACATGGAGATATGTTGAAAATACGAACAAAAAAGTAGTTTTTCGTTTATGACAAATATGTCAATTCAACCATTATGGCTGACTCATTTTATTGAAATTCTATTGGTTCTTGAATTCCAACTCACAAAATTTATTGTTGGTGCATTTTCTTATATGGCCCATTTTAGACCCCAAATTTCCTCTAATAGTTGATTCACCTCCTAAACTTCTCTAAAAATCCTCCTAGCATTTGCACACATTGGTATTTTCATTTCTGAACATATGGAATAGTAAGTAGTTCATATTAATCCCAATAAAATTATTTTATGTATGTGCATAGCCTAGGTATAGGGCCTTTTGGTTTCTACTTAAATGATACTAACCAATCTAATGATATATAACTAAAGAGGTCATAAAACCCTAGTTCCATCTCATAACTTGTGAACCCTAGTTATAATATGCAATTTGTAGTTCATGAAACCCTAGTTGGTTTTCAATTTGTAAGTGTAGCATAGGGATATATGGCCTTTTTGTTTCTACTTAAATCATACAAACCAATCTAATTTGATCTTCAAACCTAAAGAGTTCATAAAACCCTAGTTTGTAGTTCCATGTCTCAATTTGTGAACCCTAGTTTTATTATGCAGGTTGTTGGCTTAGATTTTAGTACACAAATAATATAACCTGTGATCTCTAGACACATAGTATTTTCTTAATGCTGCAACATGTGTTTTCTTAGTGATCTCTAGACACATTGGGCCATGAAAACATGAGGGAGAGGGCCATTTGCAACCCAAGTTATAGCATGCAATTGTAGTTCATGAAACCCTAGTTGGTTTAGGATTTGTACATGTACATTTGTTTCTACTTCCATCTCATAACCTATAAAGAGTTCACAAAACCCTACCAACTACTATAACATAGCATAACATAACATACCATAACATAATAGCATCATACCATTCTAACATACCATACCATACTAGCATACCATACCATACCCTACAATACCCTATGATACTAACATCATACCATCTACTAACATACTATACCATACCATACTAACATAAAACATACCATACCATTCTAATTCCATATCATAACATGTAAAGAGGTCATAAAACCCTACTTCCATCTCATAACTTCTCAACCATAGTTATAGCATGCAATTGTACATCATGAAACTATAGCATGCAATTGTACATCATGAAACTATAGCATACAATTGTAGTTCATGAAACCCTAGTATGCAACTGTAGTTCATGAAACCCTAGTATGCAAGTCTCAATGATATTGTAGTTCATGAAATGCTAGCATGCAATGGTAGTTCATGAAACCGTAGGTGTGTTTCTCTTTTCCATCTCATAACTTGTAAAGAGCTCATATATCCATATTTCCATCTCATAAATTCTCAACCCTGGTTATAGCATGCAATTTGTAGTTCATGAAACCCTAGTTGGTTTAGGATTTGTACATGTACATGTGTTTCTACTTCCATCTCATAGCTTTAAAGAGGTCACAAAACCATAGTTTCATCTCATAACTTCTCAACAATAGTTATAGCATGCAATTGTAGTTCACAAAACCCTAGTTGGTTTTCAATTTGTACATGTACATGTGTTTCTACTTCCATCTCATAGCTTTTAAAGAGGTCACAAAACCCCAGTTCCATCTCATAGCTTCTCAACCCTAGTTATAGCATGCAATTGCAGTTCACAAAACCCTAGTTGGTTTTCAATTTGTACATTTACATGTGTTTCAACTTCTGCCTCATAACTTGTAAAGAGTTCATAAATCCCTATTTCCATCTCATAACTTCTCAACCCAAGTTATAGCATGCAATTGTAGTTCATAAAACCCTAGTTGGTTTAGGATTTGTACATGTACATGTGTTTCTACTTGCATATCATAACATGTAAAGAGTTCATGAAACCCTACTAACATACTATAACATACCATAACATAACATAGCATAACATACTAACATCATACCATTCTAACATCCCATACCATACCATACAATACTAACATCATAGTACATACCCTACAATACCCTATGATAATGACATCATACCATACGATACCATTCTAGTTCCATCTCATAACTTGTAGAGAGGTCATAAAACCCTACTTCCATCTCATAACTTCTCAACCCTAATTATAGAATGCAATTGTAGTTCATTAAACCCTAGTATACAATTGTAGATCATGAAACCCTAGTATGCAAGTCTCAACGAGATTGTAGTTCATGAAACCCTAGC
The DNA here is from genome assembly GCA_001517045.1 of Pseudotsuga menziesii. Taxonomy (NCBI): domain Eukaryota; kingdom Viridiplantae; phylum Streptophyta; class Pinopsida; order Pinales; family Pinaceae; genus Pseudotsuga; species Pseudotsuga menziesii. Next base: position 8,192 of record LPNX010034241.1, on the reverse strand, counting down.
ATGCATTAAGGTATCCACACTATAATTGTTTTCATCATTATGGTTTATAAACCCTAATCATCTTTCATCATAGAAGCACATAGCATTTCAGACAAGTTTAGCACCAGTTTCGACATCAACATGTCTATCCTAGGATGATTCTTCAAACCCTAGGTCTTTGTCTATTACATCAACACAAGCACCAAGACCTCCATGGAAAATCAACTGAACTTAAAAAAATCCTCTTCTAATCAAGGAATCAAAAGAATATCAAGACTTATCAAGTTAAGTTCTCCATGGTCTTTCCCTAAGCTCCATGTATCACACAAGAATAAGACTACAATGGCACCAAAGACATTAGCTATTTTATTTTGTATCTTCTACAGGGTTGGAACCCTAATTATACCTCCTTTTCCTTGACAACAAGAGCTATAGATTTTGCAAGACAACCATCAATTCCTCTAGTATTATATCTCCTTCTCCAAGGTTTACTTACATATATAAACCCTAGTATCCTCATGCATATCCAAGTTTCATCACGTAATTATTTCATCCTCTAGTTGTGTACCACATCTTCTTGTTCCCAATGTTCCTCGACATATGTGTCAGCGGTGGTTAAAATTCTTGTAGCTAGGGTTTTCACCCTAGCTTGTGCTGATGAGCACCTACTAAGGAATCTGGAATCCTTAGTAGCAGTTCAATGATGTATATGAATTAAACAAAGATAAACTGAAACAAAGACTAATCTAAATACGTTCTTGAAGCTAAAGCAGTAAAAAGTAAATAACATGAAACAGAAACAGTAAAGAAATGAATAATGATTTTTATTGATATTACCTCCAATGAGGAGGTTGATGGAGTTCGTTGCGCTGGTCCGATGTCGGTGTCTTCGAGCTCCAAGCTGCTTCTTTTCCTTCTCCGGTGGTGGAAATGGGCCAAAAAGAGTTCTCAATGGTGAAAGTAGCTTGATGGTAAGCTAGGGTTTCGAGAATAATTTCGGCAGAGGCAGGATTCTTATGATAATGGATGTGAAATGAGGGGTCTCCACCACTTATTTATAGTTTTTTAGTGGTGGAGTGCTGGCCCATGGTTTTGGAAACCATATGGTTTAGGGCAGCTTGTTTAGGGTTTTTTCCTCCTTTTCCTCATTATTTTATATTTTTTTCTTCCCTTTTGGGGATTTTTGCTATTTTAGAGGAATTTTGGACATTTTTGGAGGAAAAAGGGCTTTTTTGGCCTTTTGGAGGCATTTTAGGCCTTTTGGAGGCTTTTTAGATGGTTTTATGGCCTTTTGGAGGCATTTTAGGCCTTTTGGAGGCTTTTTAGTGGGATTTTCAGGGAAATATGGTAGGCAAATGGACAAATGAGCCATGTAGTGGGGTAGATGAGGTAGTTAACCATTTTTGGGTGTTAACAGATTTCCCCCTGATGTGCGAGGGCAGGAGCTCATCGTATGGATGATGGACATCATGAGTCATATTTGGTTTGTGTTGGGGTGTGGAGAAGAGAAGGAAGCAACTGAAGTCCGGGACACCGATCTCGAACCACCTGCAAGGACTGAAAAGTACATAACCTCAATAATGGATGAGGGATCATCTGATAATATGGACGAGGTGGGCATTCCCATGCTCGTATCAGAATATAACATAACAGTATAAATGGTCCTCAAATACTGGATGAGGAAAATTATCTCAATAGATGGATGAGGCGGGCATTCCCATGCTCGTATCAAGATACAGCAAAATCACATGTGAGGCCCAAAATGAAGGACCTAGAGTAGATAATCACTGTGCATATCATGAGAGTCCAGAGGGGACACAAATCTGGAACATACTGCTGAGCTGACCATGTCTGAGCTGAAAAAACTGATATACTGGAATGGCAGCAGTGCTACTAAATGTGGTTCGGAAGGAACTAATGCGCTGCTGGATCAGAGTGACAACGGTCATACGTGTAATGGTACACTGAGCTGGAACTGAACTGGGTACTCGAGGAAGCATAGAACTGAATGGCTTCCGAATACAATCGCCAACGCAACCCGGACATCCACGGGAACATTTAACTGGGTGTTCCGAAGTGACTCACCAATGTGCTAGAGTCGGGGGAAATCCGAGGTCTTCGACACAAAATGAAAAGGATATATATCCTGCGCGATTCTCAACGATGCGAATAAGGTACTGAAGTCGAGCATGTGAGAAACAACCATTCGGAGAGGCAATGATGACTCCTTTCAAAATGGTCCGTAGGCACTCACCACAGATGGTGATGGGTCCAAGGCGCAGGGGCCTCTAGGTCTATCCTCTGCAATAGAGGTGTTGTCGTCGACAGAGGGAAACCTACAACTATCAAGGCAATGATGTTTCCTTGACAGGAGCGCGAGGTGCAAAACCGAAATGTGATAGTACTGATGGCAGGGGTGATAAACTGGGGGGGGATAACTGGGCAAGTAGAGGAGGTGGACTCAAACTTCCTTTGTTCAGAGTATGATGGCGGGGATGATCGGGCAGCATATGAAACGGACTGGTGGTAAAAGGGATCATATCAGTATAGCATCTGAGGGTGAATGGGATGAGGGAGACTCAAGCTGTGGTAAAATGGTAGGAGACTGCAGAATACTCTGAACAAAGGCGACCTAATTGGGGGTGCTGCCGAGATGATCGATCAGAGCACCAAGAGGTGCAGGGGGAGTGCTTCAGGGGTTAGGGAACTTGAAGAAGTGTGGATATAAAATAGTACTGTCCGGTGGATTTTACGAGCCCAGGACAGTTCATGCTCGTGGTTGCTTTCAATTTTAAGGAGTCTGAAAGCAAATAAGAAGACTCTGTAGTGATGAAACGGTACTATCATGTGGATTTTGCGAGCCCATGACAGTTCATGCTCGTGGTTGCTTTCAATTTTAAGGAGTCTGAAAGCAAATAAGAAGACTCTGATGGAATGAAATGGCACTGTCATGTGGATTTTGCGAGCCCATGACAGTTCATGCTCGTGGTTGCTTTCAATTTTAAGGAGTCTGAAAGCAAATAAGAAGACTCTGTATTGATGGAACGGCACTGTCATGTGGATTTTGCGATCCCATGACAGTTCATGCTCGTGGTTGCTTTCAATTTTAAGGAGTCTGAAAGCAAATAAGAAGACTCTGTAGTTGGAATGGTCAGGCAAGGAGGAAGTGTTCAATTAGGGGACATTGATGATGATCAGAAATGATGGTGGGGGGGGGGGGGGGGAACACGGGGGGCCCCCCTTGGGGGGGGGGGGGGGGGGGGAACACTGGTGGGCCTCCTTGGAGGGTGGTTAAATGGTGGCAAAAGAACGGAACCTTTGTAGTATGACAGGAGTGAATGGCTCATGTAAAGAGTGTGGAACAATCAGACGGCGGCCGATGGGGCGCGCTAATCAAGGTAGCAAGATGTCAGGATACAATGTTATGATTGTACCTAGATGAGAGTGAGAAAGTATCTCAAGCATCATCACGAGCTCGGAAAGGTAGTTCCTGCGATATAAAAGTACTAAAAACGGAGGGCGGCTAAAGTGGCACGCAAACCGAGACGACTATTGATGTCTAAAAAATGGGCAAAAAATGATGTAGTCAAAAAGATGCAACGAGGTGACCATTGGGATGATCTCGTCGTGCTGATTCCAATGGTGGAAACGGTTCGGAAAACGGATTCTGGATGGGTTCAGAATGGCCAAAACAAGAACGAAGTCGACTGACTACAAATAGTAAGTGGGCCCCATGTGACACGTCATTTGTACTATTCGAGATTGATTCGCGATCGAAGTGAACTAGAGCTTATGGGTGATTTTTCGACGATCTGACCGGCGGATTCGAGATTCAGGAGAGCAAGGTATTCTGTTAAACCGACACTTGTTGTGATTTTTTGGGTTGGGGGGTTGGTGGGGCCCAGGGGGCTCTGTTGTATGGTCGATAGGTGTGGACCGCGGGTTCAGCGGTCGAAATCGTGGTCTCTGACCGCGGGTTTGACTTGGACAGCCGCGGTCAGAGGTCGCGACTGTCAGGCTTGACAGCCGCGGTCTGGACCGCGGCTGTCGGGCTTGACAGCCGCGGTCTGGACCGCGGCTGTCGGGCTTGACAGCCGCGGTCTGGACCGCGGCTGTCGGGCTTGACAGCCGCGGTATGGACCGCGGCTGTTCTGGGTTATGGATGGGTGGGGCAGGTCTGTTATTTGGTCATGAGCCTAATGAGACTTCTTTGTTTGATTTGCAGGATGCCACGGGTGATATGGCGGGAGAGGGAGATGCCAGAGGATCTAGTGACTGCCATTCGGGAGGACCGCCGGGTGTGGTCCATGTTGGCGCTCTTCGGACTACTAAAGTTCGTGGAGATTCCGATGATACGGTCAGCAGGTTTACTGCTGAATCGCTTGATTGATTTCTGGGAGCCCGAGACACAGGCGTTTCGGGTACAGGGAGAGAGGGTGGACCTCACCCTGGTCGATGTGTATTTCATGACGGGGTTACCTTGCCTGGGGCGGGTAACGGATACACAGCCGCGGGTCTCCTCGGATCTCGACATAGATGACTTGGCAGCGCGCTTTTGCAGGGCAGACACGAGGGTGCATAGGAATGCACTCCGGATTCAGGATTTGCGGGAGTCAGCTGTACAGGCGATGGCATCTTGTGTCGTACGGATCTTGGGATCCTAGGCACCTGAGAAGGTGTCGGGGGGTCAGATGCAGATTGTTGAGCGAGTGCTGGCTGGGACGTACTATGTGTGGGGCCAGATGTTCCTGACCTGCGTGCAACAACAGCTGACCGCAACGAAGGAAGCTGGCAAGGGATTCTATTTTGGTTCGTTTCTAGTGGCGTTCTTCATGGAGAGGGTCCCTACCCTACGGCCGCGGGTGCCGGTCAGAGAGGGAGGCGTGAGGGAGCCCCGGATGATCCGGTGGGGAGAGATGATGCGTCACCGGGGCGGCGGGGACGTGGGGTGGTATTTCACTCAGGAGCTGTATATGCAGTGGCTGCAGTTACCTCTGGCGTTGGAGGACTATCCCTACAGAGGCATGGACTACACAGGGGATCCAGATGCGCCACGGCCACCTGGACAGGCATGGGGTCCAGACGGTATGTATGATTTTAATTGTTTTGTCCAGTTTTTTATCTTATATATGATATATATGGTGACTGAAAACTAGGTATTTGCAGATGTGGGTCCGAGGCCGCCGCGAGATCATGTGCCCCGTAGAGGGGTTGTGGCGGTTCTGGCTTTGCTCGGGCGAGGTCCTGTGCATCGGCGAGACGCGGATGGGGCGCTAGAGTCTGTACGGGTGTTGTTGGAGCGGCTGTTGATGGGAGTGAGCGATGCGGGGTGGGAGGACCTTCCTCGAGATATGATTCGGGATTGTAGGCAGGCGCCTCGGGATTTCAGAGGGATAGCGTTCCGGGTGGCTCTCTTGGCGGAGAGGGCACGAGCACGGGTATCGAGGCCCAGGCGAGCTGAGGACTCATCGGAGGAGGAGCAGGAGGAGGAGTCAGAGGCGGCTGACACGGAGAGTGATCCGGGGTATGATTCCCACTAGGGAGAGCAGGGGTCTCTCCCTGATTTTTTGTAGCTGCGGCTTGTATTTTATGAGTTTTGAGGGATGTACATACATATTTTTTTGTATAGCTGAGTACTGGGGTACTCAGAACATGTATAGTTCTGAACATGTATTTTTTGACTTGTATATATATATATGCACGTGGATGCACGTTTTTTGGTGATGTTGTCTCATTTGTACGCACGTGGATGCGCCTTATGATATGTTCTATGTTGATACTGCACGTGGATGCAAGTAGTCTAGGCTGTTGGGCACGTGGATGCCCCTTTTTTGATATAATATGATGTATGTATGACTAGGCATGTGGATGCCCCTATGGATGCAAATGTCATTTTTATGGTTTTATGTTTTATGTATGCAAATGTTGATGTAATGCAGTATTTTTGGTTTTTTGTATATTTGGATGATATGTTATGGGGTAATGATGCACGATAGAGGCGTTACATAGTGTGATTGATATGCCAGTCTAGGACATTGTTCGCCATTTGGTCTGCGACACTATTGTAAGCTCTTGGGACATGTGTGAATGTGATGGATTCAAACTGTCGGCTAAGTTGTTTTGTACGCAGGAATTTTCGAAATAGGCAGGGATCATGCACCTGGTAATAGTTGTTGAGCTGGGAGACAAGTAGCTGGGAGTCCAAGAACACATGAAGGTGACGTATGCTCATCTGGAGGGCAGCAGTTAGGAGACCGGTCACAGCATCATACTCCGCCTGGTTATTGGTAGCAGCGTCGATACATATTTCGTCAAGGTGGATGCGTTCATTGGAAGGGGAGTATAAGACCCATGCTGCGGAAGCTAGGTTGGGAGACCAGCGGCTGGCACCATCAGCGAAGCCGATGTAACAAGGTGGAAGAGGATCCATCTGTGGGCATGCAGAAATGCGATAAATGTGAGATTGTGGTAAAAAATGGTGAAAAACAAAAAGAGAGCAAACTGTGCAAATGCGGACCAATGAGGTCGCGGTTTCGGTTATGGGTAGAAATGTTTAAGATACAACCCGTTCCGGGGGTTGGAGAAGGGTCGTCCTTCAGAGTCTGCTAAAATGTATGCCCCCTTGCCGAGGCAAGTTTGCACAATGTAAGGGCCTTGCCACATGGAATCGAATTTTCCTTTACCATTTTTGTCGTTGGCTTGGTCATAGGCGAGGATGAGGTCCCCTTCGTGGAAAGTTCGAGGGTGAGCATGTTTGTCATAATGGGCTTTGGAGCATGTTTTGGCAGCTTCGATATTCTGGAGAGTGGCACGACGATCTTCATTGGCTTGTTCGAGGGATAGTAGACGTTGCTCAAGGGGGGAGGTATCGGGGAGAAGCTCAACAGTGATGTGTAGGGTAGGTATCTGACACTCGATGGGGAGGACAGACTCTACACCGTGAACTAAATGAAATGGGGTAAATCCAGTGGTGGTCTTGGTGGATGTACGGTAAGCCCATAAAACAGGAAATAGCATATGGTGCCAATTTGACTTATGCCGATTGACGGTGCGTTGGAGTATGGTTTTCAGGATTTTGTTAACTGCTTCTACTTGACCGTTCCCTTGGGGGTAGTAAGCCGAGGAAAATTGGTGGTCAAACTTGAGGAGGGTGGATAACTCGTGCCACACACAATCTTCAAAATGTGATCCATGGTCAGATACCAATTGTTTAGGGACTCCGAATCTAGTGATGACATGGTTGAAGAAGAAACTGGCAGCCATGTCAGCCTTACAATTGAAGGTGGGCATAGCTTCCGCCCATTTGGTGAAATAATCGACGGCGACAATGATGTACTTATGGTTGTTCGCTGATGTGGGTCTACACTCCATGAAGTCGATGGCCCACTTACAAAAGGGACCAACAGTGACTACTGGGTGTAGCGGAGCAGGTGGCGTCCGAGCTTTGGGGGCGAAAAGTTGGCAGTTATGGCAATGCTTGACCGCATTGATGCAGTCGGTGAAGAGTGTGGGCCAGAAATATCCGGCATGGACGACCTTTTGGGCAGTGGCCATCCCGGAGAAATGGCCGCCGCAGGCACCGCTATGACAATCATTAAGGACTTGTTCAGCTTCCTCATGTGTAAGGCAACGATGAAGAATTGTGTCAATTCCTCGCCGGTAAAGGACATCTCCAATGAGGAGGTAGCGAGAGGCATGGTGACGGATACGACGACGTCCGTTCCGAGTGACTGTGGGTTGAAACTTCTGTGTGCACAGGTATAACAAGATATTTCCGTACCATGGGTCATCGGATGAGATGGTAAATAAGTGATTATCGAGTAATTATTCGGAGATAGGCGGGGCTGAAATAAAGGAAGGGAGATCCATCATGAGCTGGGCAAGCGCAAGGGATTTGGTGCTCTTGGGTGTTCGAAAAGTAAGGTCATATTCTTGGAGGATAATGACCCATTTGGCCACGCGACCTTGCAGGAGCCGCCGGTTTAAGAGATAGACCTTTGGGTTAGAGTCGGCGACGATTGTGGTATGACTAAGTAAAATGTAGTGTCGCAACTTTTGGACGGAAAAGACCACTGCTAGGGCTAGTCTCTCCTCATGTGGATAACATAGGGGTGGGCTGGACAAGGTCTGGCTAACGTAGTAAATGACATGTTCTTGTCGTGAGGCGTCTTCTTGGACCAAGACTCCTGACACAGCATACTCGGATGCCGAGA
>LPNX010034240.1:222563-358176 GCA_001517045.1 Pseudotsuga menziesii | reverse complement strand
GATTGGATAAACAGATAGATCTCTTCAAATGGAGCTGTCCAATGTACTCCTTTTCTGAAAACAGTGGAGGGAAGCTCCCAGAACAGGAAGCCCTAATTTTCCAACTTCTTCTGCAGAAATTCCTGTTACTATTTCTGTGATATATCCGAAATTACTGCTCCTATATGTCTGAAATTTCGCACTGAGGTAACCTCACATGTCCCTGATCCAACACCACAAGTTTCATCAGAATTGGTTTCACTATTTGGGATTTATTATCCTTTTTCCAAGGTGACCTGTTACAGGACTGTTCAGAACAATGACGTTGTGCGGCATGCCACATGTCACTGGTTCATCTTCTGAGTCTAATATTCGGACCAAAAAAATTACAGTCCGTTCCCTTTCTGGAACATCTTCAGGAATTCCATTTGGACCTCTGTAGCTCAAGATATTGTATATATCCCCAGATGTCCTGTTCAGGGATGAATTATGGAAGAGGCTGGAACCCTAACTTGGAGAGATCATATCTCCTGTAGTACAGTGAATCTGAGTCTGATTTTTGGACAAAAGCTTCATCAGGATTTTATATTCAGTCCCTGCAATTTTCAGCTTCTGAGACTTCGTAAATCTCAGAATATAGCGACTGTACCAAAACTTAGCAGTTTTAGTATTTAGGGTTTCTCCTAGCTTAGGGTCAAACTAGGGTTTGACTTTCGTGGGGTTTTACCCAACCAAATTTCTTGATCCAGGGCTCTAAACTTTGGTTTTGATGAGGAGAATAACCCTATGCTGGTATCACTCAAAAATTCATCTTCTGTAGAAAGCCCTAATTTCCGTATCGAAGACTGAAAATGCTCGGAATCAAATTCCGCTTCGACAGAAAGATGCGCCCTAAGGAGGAGAGTTGTTCCACCTTACTTTTGCTAAAAATCTATGGAGGAAGATACACAAACTAGGAAGCCCTAGTTCCTGTAGCTGCACAATGTCTTCTTCTCAGGTTAGCTCTGATTCCATGTTAGTTTTTCATCACATTAAGCTAGCATTATGATCTTAGGATCTTTTCACTGAGAGAATAACAAGCACAGCAATAAAACACAAGCACATCACAAGAGACAAGAGACACAAAGAGTTTTCCTCGGGAAAACCATAAAGGAGAAAACCCCGCAACTTCCTCTAAGATAGAATCAACACCAAAATAGTAAGATATCTCCCAAAATAGCAGTAGTCTTCTGTCTTCTGTCTAGTCCCAAAATTTCCTTCTCCAGTAGTGCGCCACACTTGGGAGAGCAAGTGATGTATTTCACAAGTGATAAATAGAGAGACTCTCACTCTCTATTTATATTCATCCGTTCACTTGAATTGCCTTTTCACATGTAGGCTCAACCTAATGATTACTACTCGAGCCTACACCTTAATTAGTGTATAATAACTCAAGTGCCCCGAAACTGAGGGGACTTACCTAATGACTTGATATGAGTTGATTACATTATTAATCCTCCCGATCGGAACATCGGGGCATGACCACATGACTCAAATACATAATAGAGACATCCTGGAATAAACATCGGGTTACAATATATAAGATACATAGAAGAATACATTCCGAAGTTACATATACATCAACAGATGATGAGGATGAGGATGATGTTGACGAAGATGATGAAGATGATGAAGATGAAGATGATGAAGATGAAGATGATGATGTTGACAATGATGATGATGAAGATGATGATGTTGACGAGGACGACGACGATGATGATGATGATGACGTCGACGAATATGAGGACAATGATGATGATGAAGATGATGATGTTGATGTTGATGTTGATGAAGATGATGATGATGATGATGATGATGATGTTGACGATGATGAGCATGATGATGATGATGAAGACGATGATGATGAACATGACGATGATGATGATGACATTGATGATGATGAAGATGGTGATGAAGATGACGATGACGATGATGATGATGATGATGATGATGATGATGAAGATGAAAATGATGGTGATGATAATGATGATGATGATGAAGAAGATGAAAATGATGGTGATGATAATGATGATGATGATGAAGATGACGATGATGATCATGATGGCGATGATGATCATGATGATGGCGACGATATTGATGATGATGAAGACGATGATGATGAGGATGATGATGATGATGAGGATGAAGATGATGATGATGAAGATGACGCTCATGATGATGATGATGACGATGATGAAGATGATGATGATGATGGTGATGACGACAATGATGATGATGATGATGACGATGATGATGATGAATATGAAGACGATGATGACGATGATGGTGATGACAATGAAGACAATGACGACGATGACGAGGACGACGACGATGATGACCATGATGACAATGATGGAGACGATATTGATGATGATGAAGATGGTGACGATATTGATGATGATGATGATGTTGACGATGATGAAGATGATGATGATGAAGATGATGATGACAATGATGATGATGATGATGACAATGATGATGATGATGATGCTGATGATGAGGATAATGATGATGAAGATGATAAAGATGATTAAGATAAAGATGATGATGTTGACAATGGTGAAGATGAAGATGATGATGTTGACAATGATGATGATGAAGATGATGATGTTGATGATGACGATGATGATGACGACGATGATGATGAAGATGACGACAATGATGATGATGTTGACGCTGATGAAGATGATCATGTTGATGATGATGACGACGACATGATGATGATGATGATGAAGATGAACATGATGATGATGTCGACGATGATGAAGATGATGATGATGATGATGATGATGATGATGATGACGACGATGATGATGACAATGAAGACGATGATGATGATGGCGACAATGACGATGACGACGATGATGATGGCAATGACGACGACAACAACGACGACGATGATGATGATGACAACGATGATATTGATGATGATGAAGATGACGACGATATTGATGGTGATGATGATGGTGTTGATGATGATGAAGATGATGATGATGAAGATGATGATGAAAATGATGATGATGATGATGATGATGATGATGAATATGATGATGAGGATGAATATGATGAAGATGATGAAGATGAAGATGAATATGAAGATGATGATGTTGACAATGATGATGATGAAGATGGTGATGTTGACGATGATGATGATGATGATGATGATGATGATGATGATGATGATGATTATAATGATGATGACGATAATGATGATGATGTTGACGCCAATGAATATGATGATGATGATGACGACGACATGATGATGATGATGATGAAGATGAAGATGATGATGATGTCGATGATGATGAAGATGATGAAGATGATGATGAAGATGATGGCGATGATGAAGATAAAAATGATGGTGATGATGATGATGAAGATGACGATGATGATCATGATGACGATGATGACGATGATATTGATGATGACGATGAAGACAATGATGATGAGGATGATGATGATGATGAGGATGAAGATAATGATGATGAAGATGATGATGATGATGATGATGATTATGATGATGAAGATGATGATGATGATGATGTGGACGATGATGATGAAGATGAAGATGATGATGAAGATGAAGATGAAGAAGATGATGATGATGATGATGATGATGATGATGATGTTGATGATGATGAAGATTATTTTAGCCTTGTATTTTCTCCTATCTATAAATATATGATCTCATTAATGCTAATAACTCTTTTAAGAAAAAGAAAGATAAAATAATAGGTCTAATTAAATATTTACCTTTCAATAGATTTCATCATCTTCTTCATCCAAGTCATCATCCAAGTCATCATCCGTATCATCATATCCAGAGTCAACATTGTAAGGATTGGCCATATCATTATCATCATCTAAGTCAGTTACGATCATTATGTCATCGTCGATATAATCTTCATGGACATTGTCTGCTACATCATCTAATTCAACTAATCCTTGGACATCTTCTATTGGATCATCATGATCATATAACTCATGTTGATCATGCTCTTCATCATCGTCTTCTTCTTCCAAAGTACCCTCATCATTACCTTCATCTAGGTTATACTTTACCGGCCTTCCCCTTGGATCGTGTCTCACAACAAATGACTAGCTACTTTACTTGGAACCTCCGAGTAAAATACCTATTCACATTGGCTTGGAAGAACATAGGGATCCGTTCCTAGCTCAAACAACCTTGTATTTACCATGGTAAATCCATTATCATGTTCAAGAATAGTTCTATCAAGATCTCGTTGATTCAATCGTAACCTATACCATTTGATAACGAATAGAACTAGCTTGAAGAATTTAAAGTCACACTATAGAATATCTTCCAAATACACATAGTATCAATTTTTTGAGAGTTCTGGATGTCTGTCACTTCTAGATGAAACATTGGTCACCTCAAAGACTGCAGATATCCCACAATATGATGTTTTCTTTGTTTCAACCAATTTTTTGATGCAATATCTACAACCATTGCAAACCATAGACTCATGGTGTTTTACCTACAACAAGTAATGCACAAAAATATTACATAATGATTCAATATTTATGATTAAATACATGTTTATGCATCCATACATGGAAAATAACAACATGTACATAAAAATGTAATTTGAAAAATAAAATATTTAGAGTTATTGATTAGTATGCTTGCCTGCTTATCTTTTAAACCATATGCTAAATTGATTTCCCTTTCTGTAAGATTTGTACCTCCATTGCGATGTGTTGCTTTTACCAATGAAGCCACACCTTCCCATGATATTCCATGACCTGATTGTTTGCATCGTCCAATCCATACCTTCATCCATTCAAGATTGTTTACAATGTATAAATAAATTTCATACCACTCTCGACCAACTACTTGATGACAATAAACATTAAAATTCAAGACAGATGCAAATTTTCTAAACAAAGTATATGCTCTTAATTGATGCAATAAGTTGAATATGCAATTAGAATATGTACGGTATAATTAAAATCCACTAGCTAATAATTACCTTTCACCTTCCTCGATCTACCTTTCCCCTTTAGGTACTCCCTTCAAAATTGTTATTAGAGTTCGGATCACAAATGTGACATAAATTGAGCTTTGACGCTAACTTAGGAAGATATTCATTAACATACAACATGTTTTGGTATACCATATATACTTCCATCATAGAACCCTCAACACATGCTCATTGTCTCACCAAACCCTTCATAAATTCCAAGTACCTCTCAACCATCCACATGGAACTTGAGTGCACAGGTCCACACAATTCAATCTCCTCAACTTCGTGTATGAGGTAGTGTTCCTGTGCATTGAAAAATGCCGAAGGTAGATGCTTCTGCATTTCACACATGAGACGAGGAATTTCTCTCCTCCAATACTTTATATCTTCTTTATGGATTTCTTTAGATGTCAACCATATACAAGTGACGCAAACCAATAACGATAATTAACAAAAAAAACATTAAATTACATAACATGAGTTAGTGCACACAAAAAAAATATAAATTATACGAAGAATTAAAGAAACACTAAGCACATGCAACTAATCTCTAGTTACTATCATGTATTTCCCAATATTATATATAACTTGTTTGACATTGTTGTCGAAGTTGTTTGAGAGAGAGAGAGAGAGAGGTAGAACATACTGTATCAATATACAAACCATGCCATTTTTTAAACAAAGAGTATAGTAACAAGAAAACAAATTTATGCAATAAAATGAAAAAAAATAAATTTATAGATGGACATAACAAAAATAATTACCTTGATGAAGAGATGCCAATCATGCGTTTTGACCCCCACAAAATCACCTTTCTTTGTTATGATATTCTTAAAGTTTGCACAAAATCCAGTGGGAAATTTAATTTTCCACATTACTTCTTTAACAACATTACTTTGCTTCTCCATAAACATCCATGGAATTGATTCTATATTAATTTGGTCTCCATTGCTATGAAATTGAATGACGTATTTCATTGCATGGTTTCCTTCTTGAATGTCTTTGCAAACTTTCACAATTTTATCTTTCTCGCTCCTTAGCTCCAGTAGTCACCATAATGTTTCAGTCACATTCTTTCCAATATGAATTGTATCAAACATATGAGCAATTTGTAGGTTCTCATAGCAGGGAAACCTGCTGAATTGTATAGGATAACTTTTCATTCCTTGTGGAACCCCATTGATGCCTTCACGATCACGAAGGACATCATGAATATTAGTTTATAAATAAATTACAGAAATAAATTATGGCCACTACAGTAAACAACTCACAATAAAAATTAAAATACATAACAATTCATATACGATGATCCATATGTACCAGCTTGATGATTCATATTGTATTGCATCTTCCAAAGGTGAGGTGTAATTCTCCGTGGTTTTAATGTAGTATCTTGCTTCCCATTGAAAAGATTTTTTTTGGTTGTTCAATACCTGTGATTATTAGAGAGGAAATGCCTATACTCATCAAACACCTCATTTCTTAAGCTTTTTGAGCGACGAGATTTGATCTTAGGACCACAAACTAGACATGCAAATTTACCCTTTGTCTAAAGATCTACAATATATAGATATGGAATATTTATGTAAATTATAATTATTATAAACACTTCATATAATTAAATGTAATTAAAGTGGAACTTAAAAATACAAACCACAAAAATGGGTTAACCCCGGGGTATCGTGTATTGTCCATACAACCATTGCATGGAATTGAAATTTCCTTTGTCGTATTGGTATAGATTCATCATACATAGTGATGCCATTCCATAACTTCAGTAGCTCTTCTATAAGAGGTTCGATATATACATTCATATCTTTTTCTTGGAACTTACCTGATTGATTTGAAGTACATATAAAATATATAATTATGAGAACCATTAAGATATATAAACCATGCACAAGAGTAAAATAAATAAATATATATATATGACATTAGGAAACATAATACAACAAATGAGATGCCACAACTACATTAGAAATAAAACAGTTGTAGACACAAAATACCTAGAATAATCATTGACAAAATTATGTGCTCCCTCTTTATTTACAACCATGGAGGAATGTTATTGTTGATAACAAAAATAGGCCACACTGTGTAAATGGATTTCATCTATGTAAATGGATTAACACCATCTGCTGCCAAAGAAATCCTAATATTATGGGGTTCTTCTTTAAAGTGATGCCACTTTTCCTCCATGTCTCTAAATGCAGAACCATATGCATGAATTCAAATAACATCATCTTGAATTATGTTCCTGGCATGGTAATCCATAAATTGCGCTATGTTATTGCACCTGAACAGTAGTTGCAAACATGGAATGATGTGAATATAACGAAGAACCTTGTGAGGTACCTTTTTTGTTACTTGATCAGTTTGATATCTAATTATATGACATTTTGGACATTCTGTTGCAAATTCATGCTGATTATAATATATAACATGATCATCAGGGCGTGCATGAATTGCTTCATAATGCATTCCAATCTCTTTCATGATGGAAGATAAATCACGATATGTGCGAGGTAAAATATTTGATGGTGGTAACAAAAAATTATCTACCAAGCTACATCATAAAAATAGAATTAATATAATATATAAATAATATTAACGAAACACACTTCATCCATATTAATTTGAATTATGAATTAACAATACAATGATTAGAGGAATAAAGATAAACTTTATCATGATTGTATATATGTGATGGATTATTTTACATACCTTAACATCCGTGTGATTGATATGTTTGAAAGACCATTCATACCCTTCAAGTTCATTATCAACAATATAGCAGAGAGAAGATTTGTTTTGGAGCCTTCATAAAGGGGTTCGTATGCCTTATTGAGAAGAGGTATATCATGAACATCATCAAAGTCATCAATATTTTCACTATCATCGTCATCATCCATTATAACATTAAATGAATCATGGATCAATGTATTTGTACCATCATCTTCAACTACGTTATCAGTATGATCATCTTCTCCAATATGATCATTCACTTGTTCTCCATTAAGCATAGACGCTCTATGATCCTCCGTTACTTGTTCTGAAAGCACTTCCTCTGGATGATATGCCATAGGATGTATTTCCTTTATAAATACATGAATACATCAATAGATATAAGTTAATATAGGAAACATTAAAATAATACAACATTTACCAAAGCAAAAAATATAAAAACTTTATAATGCTAAACCTACAAATGGACGATATTCATTCCCCCCCTCAGCATGTCCATGTTCCCTACAATGTTTTTTGGTTGTTATGATCAATATTCTTATCCTCTTAAATCCCCTGCATTGACTACATGGACAATAAAATTTCCCATGACCCCTTCGTTTCGTTGCATCCCATAGTCTAGCAAGCAATTGCCGATTTTGTTTGTTTGGATCAGGAATCTTGCTATTTGACATTTTGTCACAAACTTCGTGAATGAATACTATAGACAATCTTAAAAAATAAAGTTCAACGCATCACAATTTTCTCAAATGGTGGTTTGTCAAAGAATAAAAAAATTCCCACAAAATGTCTGTCGAAGAAAAAAAAATTCCCCAAACCGATCGTCGAAGAATAAACAATTCCTCAAACCGTCCGTCGACGAATAAATAATTTCCACAAACCGTCCGTCACTTCTATACAAAACATGTCAGAATGTTTAAAAATGTTTATAAATATAATTTCATTGTCATCAAATATCTGACGATATGAACCTACTTACCGTTGGAAATATTGCTTTATACTATTGGGAAAAGATAGCCCGGGCTTGTCAAAATTTCGATGACCATCCCTTCACCACTTGTTGCTTAACCGACGAACATCCCTTCATTATTCATTGTAGATCCGACCAGCTATTGTCGCTTAACCGACAACAAGCCTCATCTAAAAACCTATGAATATGAAAGTTGAAAAACCGACGATGACGACAAAAAGAAACTGCACAAAACAGTGCTTTTCATCATTGCAATCTGATAAAAACGTACTTTACGTCAGATATCGTCAGATTTTGGGCTCAAATCTTGTTGTAGCCCCATATACACCAACAACTAACAACATAACCTAGGCGTGGGTAAACTATCTAATAGCATAATCTTGGTATGGGTAAACTATCTCTTTTGTTGGTGTGTCTATATCTATTGCTTAAGATTAGTCTACTAAGTATACAAATATTACTAGCGCTACTAAGTAAACTATAGGATCAACAAATTGAAAGTAAACAACTAAAGCTATTATCTATAATTTTTCCTTTGCTTATGTTCTAAGCTACATCCTTGGCTTCACTAGTGGTGGGTCTTATCTATATACGTCACCATCAAATTCTAGCTTTGCTATTTCTATTATTGGTGAGACTACATGTACTAATGTTACCCTTTCTTATGTTGCACCTATATTTGATGCTAGATATACTAGTACCGGGTATTGATTTGGATAATGAAACTAGTTTTTTTATGTGTTAGCTTGTGATTCCCTATACAAACATGATGTCCTACACAACCTTTATGTATTTCACATTATAGGATATAGTTTTTAAATCCTATGAGTATAATAGATCTTATTTTGCCTCCTGCTAGACTTATCTCTTAATGAGGTGTCAGTACGAGAGTGAATCTAGTTTACGAGGTGGTTACATTAATGTACCATAAACTTATATCATTGGAATGGATATAGTTCGAGTTGGCTCAAGCATTTTCCATCAATATTCTTGTTTTTTGTATCATTGCTCAATATTCTTTGATTGGAATGAAAGCTCTTATGGTCTCAAGGGCCTCAGAACAAGTTCATGGTTGTGATCAAGTAGATGACAAACTACAAATTTGGTCATGACAAGAGAAACATACAACATGGAAGCAAACAAGTATTCTTTCTATTGGATCTACTAATGAAATGCATTGATCAACTTTTTCATAAATATTCATGTTGAATCCTTCATCAAGCTATTGAATGTAGCTTGAGGTGATCTATTATATTGTGGATCTACGTGGTTGTGTGAGAATTTACTTGAGTGGAAGTTTAGTAATCAATTGGTGGTGACCTATAAGGTGCAAGTTTGAGACTCCATGCGATAAAAAATGTGAAGAAACAAGAACTAACAAAGGTGATAAACTGATTGTTATCTGCCTATGGTTGCAATTTTCAATATTTAAGCAATAAGTGGTGCAATATGGTTTCATTGTGCAAAATTTACTACCACTGTGATGGAAAAACACAAATCTACTAGATTTGATGTCCACATCTTTCTCCTAGTTCTTATTTCCTCCCTTCAACTATCAATATGTTAAGGAACATGCTTGAAATGAAGCATGTGTACAGTTAAAACCAGATTAGGAATAGATCGATTCACTTGTGCAAATAAGTAGTATGGATCCTATGTATAACATTGAGCGAAGAGTGTTGTACGTGTAGAGGTTGAATTGAGTTGTTTTTTTTGCATTCTAAGATTTTTCCATATTATTTTGTGAGCCCAATATGGCTAAGTTTGACACATAAATATGAGCATACATAATTTATCAGTAACATGTTCCCTCTTTATAAAATTATAGATTCGGTAGCAATTGTTTTCACATCTCAATCACCTTCAATCTCTTAGATCATTGTTTTTAGTTTTAGATTGGGTGAGAGATCAATTCATGTGACAAATCTCATTGATATTATAATCATGAGCAATTTTTAACAACAAATGAAGTCACGTGACTATTGTGGTTAAAGTGCATATCATTTATGCTACAAAATAACAAAGCGTAGTTTGCATTCTCATGGTTGTTCAAAATAACAAAGCGTAGTTTGCATTCTCATGGTTGTTCACACTTTTTAATTTTCTATAAAGAGTTAATTTAGCTTAGTAAAATAAAATTTTGCAAAACTTTTTAATTAACTTTCAATCCAAACTTTGACTTACCCAATTGGTCCAACAAGCATTTGCCATGAGAAATAGTGTTTACTTCAAAGTGGAATTTTATATTTATTGAGCCGAGAGGCTCTCTACAGCCTAGTATGGGGTAGATCTTGTAACGTTACGTAACGTTGTAACGTTAAGTAACGTTTTCGCGTTACGTAACTTTACATAATGTTATGTCCGCTATTAAAAAAATAGAAAAAAAAATTAGAAGTAAAGTTACAATGTTATGTCTGCTCAAAAAATAGAAAATTAGAAGAAGAAAAAAACAACAACTATATAAATAGCAAGAAGTATCACAAACTACATCCAAATTCTAGCTACCTTGATCCAGCAACAACCACTGCGACAACAAACAGCGACAACCACTGCGACAGAAACAATAAACCAGGTAAGAATTTTAAATTTGCTAATCGACAATCAATTCAGAACTTTAAATTTGCATTATGTGGCTGATATCCAGGTTCAAATAACAATACCTTCATGGTAAATAACAATACCTTTGTGGTATGGCGCCCCAGAGAGCTCGCCGCGTGTGTCTTGCCACGTTATTTCAATCACAGCAATTTCTCCAGCTTTGTTCGACAGCTCAATACTTATGTAAGTATGCTTTTACTTTAATGATATTGATCTATTTATTGTTGTTAAAAGAAGTTAACGAAGAACAACATGGACTGGGTATGTTAATGTAATTGATAGGGCTGATGATGTAGGGATTTCGAAAGATTGTTCGTGGGCGCTGCGAATTTGGAAATGGGTTATTTAAGAAGGGCCAGAAGCATCTCCTCTCTCATATCCAGAGAAGAAATCCTTCCATTTCCTCCCAAACGATGGAGCTCGCGTGGCAGATGGAATACGATCAATCGTTAAACCCTAACTCATCATCGGCAGTACAAGATTCCGACGTTCCCGTAGCGGCCCCTTGTCTTTTCGAGGAGCACGAGATATTAAAAAGGAATAATTTATTGCTCTTATCAGAGATTGACCGGCTTCAGAATATATGCGTGAGGGATTTTAAACTCTTTATTCGCCACAATACCAGGGATCCTCCCCTCATCGACATGCACAGAAAAATCGATAAAGTGACTTCTAATGTTTCCATGACAGACGTTTCAGAAGAAATCAGTATGAGCCCCCAAAAACTGTTTGGAGTCCCTCTTCGGTAGGGTCACCGGGTGACTCTCACAGCAGTAGCGGAGATTAACGAGATCATGGTGAATATCAAATTTTGGTTGAGTTTTGAATCTGATTGCTAAAATTGTCATTAGATTGTTGTTCATTAATTTCTGGGGAGCAAAACCATTGCTCCATGGTTGATGCACAGAATGTTGAGATCCCGGTATCGTGAGGTATATTATGGGCAGAATGGAAGAAGGTATGTTCTTTTACCCATTTGATGGAAAATTTTATTATGTGCATTTTATCACTTTCACATAAAGAACTGTAAGCACAGTTCATTAATACACAAAGATTTGCAACTCTTCACATTTTTGAAACGTATCCTCTCTAAAACTCGCTACAAATACTCGTTAATACCGTACAGATTTGTGACTCTTATATGTACATGCTTTCAACGATTCTACAATCATTGGAAAATCCGAAGTTGGGAACTGAGATGCTTTGTGGAGTTCACGTGGTAGCAAATATGATTGTAACTGAGATGCTTCGGAAATCTATAAAAGTTCTGAATGGTGGATAACGACTTGTTGGGATCGTAGCTGTTCCATTAGTGAGATGCTTTGGGTCTCAACAATCGATCCCTGTCCCACTTCGAAGAGTTTCCACCACGAGTCTCAAAACCACTCGATGCCAAACCCCACAATCATTGAAGTAGGTTAGGTTTAAGTATGAGTTAGGACAAGGTTAATAGAGAGAGAAAAAACAAAATTTTACTGTAATGCATAATAAGATATTTATTGATAGACCAATATCCCTTTTACTTTTCAATTGCATTCTGGACCTCATTCATTTACCTCATCTATTTTTGGCCATTTCGTTGGGCCGATTTTATTCGATTTACATTTGCATTCTATAACGCTGATTTCACTTTTTTTCCTCATGCTTTACTGCATGAGGAAACAGTCTGTTCGAGGCCATTGCATGTTTACAGCCTTTTGCAGTGAAATCTTATTATGATATGGGTTGCTTAAGATATATTGGGTCGTTGTGCTGTATAAAAAATAAAAGGTGTCATTAAATCAAACAACAATTGAGCAAACTGAATCCTACCTTCAAGGAAAGTTGATTGGGTGTCATTAAATCAAACAGCAATTGAGAAACCATGTATTACACTCAAGGAGGTTTGCACCATGGGAGATTTGATCCCTCTCGGCTCTTGATAGAGCCTAGGATTTGGATCTACGCTGGTTATTTATTCAATGATGATTGAGAAGTAAGCGAGATTTAAATGTAAAATTTTGAAATATTTGACAAACATTATAGCTAAAGAGTCGTGTGTAAAA
Source organism: Pseudotsuga menziesii (assembly GCA_001517045.1). Taxonomy (NCBI): domain Eukaryota; kingdom Viridiplantae; phylum Streptophyta; class Pinopsida; order Pinales; family Pinaceae; genus Pseudotsuga; species Pseudotsuga menziesii. The sequence continues at coordinate 344,812 of LPNX010034240.1, read as the reverse complement.
CTAAGTTCTACTAGAGTTTATTGTAGTCAAGTGCAAAGCTCAATCAACATCTTTTTTATGAGACTATAAGTGGGTAAAGGACGAGCTCCTATAGTTTTTTTCAAGTGGAGTGTGAAGTGTGTACTGCAGTGCTTATCATGTCACTTAATTATATGATTGAACCATTGGTGTAATTGGTGCAAACACTCAAATTATTTCAAAGCAAATTTTTGGAGTAAACAAGCATAAATACTTGAACACTCAACCAAGTAACACGTAATGTGAAATCTCATGTAAATGACACTAAAATTTATTTGTTCTCTACACTTCATGGTGCATATTGAAGCTTCAACAATACCTATCACATTTTCTTCAATTGGCCATGTAAAATTTTCTCCATGTCAAGTTTGTTGTGGATGAATTTTCTGATATGATACTTGTCACATTTTCTTCAATTGGCCATGTAAAATCTACTCCATGTTAAGTTCATTGTACAAGAATGCTATGATCCATTTGTCTAACTTCATGTGTCTTTTTGGGTCAATAGTTGTTTGATTCATTAAATCACAGTCGATAAAGTTTAGTACCTAACCTAAGTCACTGACTTATATATTGGGTGGAATTACAAGAAGCCATGTTATAAACAAGGACCTTCCGGAAATGGAATAAGGAGATAATTTTCACTATCGACTTCAAATGAGCTACATCATACTTAGTGGGGTGCATTTTTTAGGACACCAAACACCTTAATATTGTTAACAAATGAGTGTGAAAGCAAACGAGTGTGAGAAAGAAATCAAGCATGACATAAGTGATGGTTATATCATAGAAATGTTTTCCTTGTTAAGAACATTGTTTGATACAATTTATCACAATCCACATAGAAACTTTGCACAATGTTCTTACTTGTTTGTGAGTCATCCAAACTAAGGTAGACATGCTACATATCCGATCACAAGTCTTGAGTACTGAGTTGAGGACAATGAAGATTCTACTGGAAACTAAGAATTCTAAACTAGGTCTTGTTTAGAAAAATCCTTTGTTTGAAGAAGATGAATCACAAGAAGAATATACCAATGTACAAAATGATACAAAAATTATAAGTGCATATGAACTTGTTTTTTCTTTTGAAGTCACAAAAGGAAACATTAATGAATGTTTTGAAGCACATTAACAAGTACAAAATGATATTTCCAAAATGGTTGTTAGACCTTGCGAAGAATTCCAATTCAATAGGAATTGACATAGCATAGGATATGAAAAGGACATAAACTATGATATTATATACTACTCCAATCCAATTTAGTTTGTGAGTGCAAGAATTCTTGTCAAAAATTCGAAGGGAAAGATTAAAATGATCAATAAGTTGATGCATGAGTAAATGATGTCGATGATACACTTGATGATAAGAACATTGATACTTGCCATGTCATGAAATTATCCATTTGGAGATAGTGTTTTTATATCCATCCCTATATTCACTTTGGAAGACAACTCATCTTTTAAACAAATGTCGAATGAAGAAGAAGGTTTAGAAACAAACACTTCTCTATGGTTGGATTAATGCTTGGGTATGGAATTTAAAGGCCAATAATTTGCATTAGTCACACCATTGAGTTCATTCATAGGTATAGACATATTTGATTGATACAATGATGAATTGGTTGAGGGTAATCCACGAGAAAACCCATGAATTTTTCCCTTTCAACTAATAGGGGGTGAATATTGTTGGTGATTGTTAGACTTCAAGTTTCGCCAAAGGAAAAACAAAATTCCAAATGGGTAACAACACTATGTATATTTTAGACAGAGACAAACAAAATGGCAAATGCACAACAACAACGACAACAACAACATTGCAAAAATTTCATCAATTGCTATACATTGCTAATTGAGATTTTTTTAGGTTTCTGGCACTTGTCATATTTTGTGTGACATCCACAGATCATTCGAGTTTGATCTCGACATGATTATTGATTCAATATTTGAGTAGTTCCAATAGGACACCTGGTTTACTACTTAGTAGTTATATGGAATAATTATGGTTTGATTGAATCATACACATAAATTATATTTTGATGATTGGGATGTTGATTAACACTATTAGTGTGTCATTTCTGAGAGCAATATTTTGATAATTTTATTCACTTAGATGGTCATTAGAACTAATAGAGGATAATGAGATCCATTTGCATTGTTGATTGGCATTTGATTGGGTTGTCAGCCGGTTTGGGGATGTGGCATACTTGTAAGTAATTCACTTCTCATGATTCACTCTCATTAAATATTGGAGTACACATCATTGAACAATTATTTGCTCATGTGTTTATGTGGTGGGATTTTCCAGATTCTATGAGTTTTCAACACCCAAATTTGGCAATTTTTGTTAAATTTAGTGAAGCATAAGATCCTCAGGCCTGAATGAATTTAATGAAGCATGAAGTTTGTAGAAGAGAGAGAAAATTCAATAAAAAATGACAAATAATTCATGGCAAATTAAACATACATGAGACCAATTATTGGAAGAATTACATTACATCCATTAATCAATATCAAATATGTAATACAATGGTAATATGCATAGGATATTTCGAATGCTAAGATATGATTCGAATCTACCAACCTGGATTGACTCCATAGCTAACTTAGTGTGGGAAATTCACCACTAGATATCACTAATTCAACTCTGGATCACTGAATCAGTTCACAACTAGTTAACTCATGTAGGTAGGTGAGAAAATGTGCCCTACTTCCCTTCAATCATGCAAACTAGAACTAGGATGACTGAGAGTGATCTAACTGATAGGAATCAGAGCATAACTAAACATAACTGAATACCTACCAGGATCAACTGCTGGAGACTGCTGGTGGCACTCATAGTGTGTTCCTAAATTATAGGGATTGGTCCCTAGAGCTCCTAAACTCATGCATATAGATGCATTGAGTGTTAGGTGTCCCAAAGGTGTGTCCCCCATGCACTAGTGAAGTGACAATAATCTCCTAAGCTAGGAAATATGGATTTAGACTATGGTGGTCAAGGGAGGATTAATTAATAATACTAACACCCCTCCTTAATCCTAACTTGGAGAACCTGGGCCCTGAAAACTAAGACCAAAGGTCATCCATACAATCTAAATGCAAAAAATGTTTGTTTAACAAACCAAGGAAATGGGAAAAACCTCATGGGAACCCCATCCTCAAAATAAGCAAGAAAACTAGTATTAAGCTTTCATACTAAGAGAAAACAAATTATTCTGTGGAGAAGTAATGCAGTGTGATGGTTCTTGTGTGCACCAGTTTCCTGGTACTATGCATGTGAACCTCTCCAAATTATTCCACTCTGATGGAAGATAAGAGAAGAAATGTTTCCTTTGTCTCTTTTTTCTGGAGGAATAGTGACATGATCCAATTTGTTCTTCAGTGAGCATAATTGTTGATAGCACCATCATGTAGCATCTCTTTGGGAGTTTATAGCACCTCTCTAGAAGAAGTGAATTTGATTGACATAGAAAAATGCTCTCTTTTTAAAACTGATATCTTGTTCTTCTCATGTCAGATGACTCTCCAGTCATGTTCCCAACTGTCTCAACAACTTTTTGACCCCACTTAGGCCTAGTATTGGGAGTAGGGACTGGATCTAGATCTGAATTTGATTGAACTTCATATTCAATTCCAAGAATTTATTCAACTTGGTCCTCTACTTCATATTCTAAATATGAAACATTAATGGAAACATTATCATATGCAAAAGGTTTAGGTAGAATGGTTTTACCTTCCCTTTCAAATGGCAGCTAAGATTGGATTGGATCTGTGAATGGAATAAAGTGTGAGAATTCATATTCCTTGGAGGCATGGTTTGCAACACCTTTTTCTATAATATTCCTACTTGATATATCTGACATCTCCACCAAGTCAGGAACAAATACAACTTCCTTTGGTGAGCCTGTATGAGTCCTATGGTATACAAACAACAAATTTTCTTGTAAGGAGGGCACATAGAGTACATTCTTGAAAACTCCATACTCTAAATTTATTGAAGCATTTCCTTTAGCTTGGATTTGAGTGTCATATCCCATGTGAATAATCAGACCATCAGTAAGCTGTAATGAAGATAATGATTCTTTGGATGCAACTATATGATTGGAGGCTCATGAATCAATGATGAATACATGTGATTTTGAAAAAACAGCCTTCAATGCATGGCGTCTCTCATCATGATCTTCAGTCTTATATCTAGAGTCATCCTTCTTTGTGCCTTCAGGGGGGAGATATTATGCCACTCAAGGATTTTTGACATATGATCTATGGTCTTCTTCATACAATTTTTTCTCTGTATGATTTCCTTTCTTATAGTAGGAGCACTTTCCCTTATCAAACCTATCATGTTTGTCCTTCTCAGAGCCTGAGGCTTCATCTGCTGGATCAAACACTTCCTTAGGTTTGAATTCAGTGTTCTTCTTCTCTTTTCATTTCTTCTTCCTCCTTGCTTGTACATTCTTTCTCTCACCAGCCAAGAGAGCTTGATTTGGAGAGGCTCTGAGAGCCATTAGAGGAAATTTGGGGTATAAAATGGGCCTTATAAGAAAATGCGCAAACAATAAATTTTGTAAGTTGGAGTTCAAGAACCAATAGAATTTCAATAAAATGAGTCAACCATAATGGTTGAATTGACATATTTGTCATAAAAGAAAACTAATTTTTTTGTTCGTATTTTCGACATATCTCCCTGTGTTTTTACTCAAATTTCAGGCGGGAGAGCTCGTTGGATGCAAAATTTAATTCCGCATCCAATGAGTACCCACACTGCATACTTTTGACGGAACCTGCTACAAAAAATAAGAAATACCTGAAAAAACGTGCTGATGATATCATCATCACATTTTTTTAGGTATTTCTTATTTTTGGTGTAGCGAGGTCCATCAAAAGTATGCAGTGTGGGTACTCGTGGGATGCGAAATTAGATTCTACATCCAATGAAATCTCTTGCTTGGAATTTGAGTAAAAACACAGGGAGATGTGTTGAAAATATGAACAAAAAAATTAGTTGGTTTCATTCTTCCTCCAAAATTAATTACTATTATTTTATGATTTTCCTTAGGAGGCTTATTTTATACCTCAAATTTCCTCTAATGTCCCATCTGTATTAACTTGTCTTGTTCCTATATTAAATACAATGTGAAGGCGTCAAGGGATGGCATTCACCAATTAGGAGTAGTAAGTCTCCTAGAGTGAAAGGTAGATATACACTGAGAATTCTGGGCCAAGTTTTCTTAGAATATAGAGTACCAATTTCTCATCCTTATTTTCAATATCCCACTGCTTGCATTGCATGGCCACTGATTTGAATTTTGAAAAAACTTGTTGTATAGTTTCGAAGTTGTTGGGTTGTAGTGCTATCACCTTATTCTCCAGGATATGGCCCCTCAACTCATCCTATTTGGAAAATAAGGATTTGAGCTTATCCCATACTTCTTTTGGTGTTCTCAATCCCTCAAGGTGAATGAGTAACTCTCTGGATATGTGGATGCACATGAATCCAAATGATTCATCAAGCTTGTTTAGATACTTCAATTTTTCAAGATGCTGTTGGGGTTCAAACTCTCTGTCCATGGTGACCCTGTACAGATGCTTGTTGCATAAGACAATTTGCATATAATCCCTCCAATAAAGGTAATCGAAGGGTATGAGGATTCTGGGAGTCAGAGTTGCTGAATTCTCCATCTCACAGCTTCAAGAACAATTAATTCTTCTGAAAATATTTGAATGTACCCACAAAATCACTTAAATTCGAATCAAACCAATTCAAACACTCTCCACTTCGACATGTGCACTTTCTCTAGGTGCATCAAATCTGGCTAGACTTCTCTAGACAAAATCCAGAGGGAGAAAGACAAGAATACCAGGAATTATGTGGAACCCAATTGCTTCTAGTGCATCAATGGAAGTTTCTGAGGTTTGAAGCTGGTCTGAACACCTGCTTTGATACCATGTTAAATTTAGTGAAGCGTAGGATCCTTAGGATTGGATGAATTCAATGGAAAATGAAGGTTGTAGAAGAGAGAGAAAATTCAATAAACATTGATCAATAATTCATGGAAAATTAAACACACATGAAACCAATAATTGGAAGAATTACATTACATCCATTAACCAATATCACATATGTAATACAATGCTAATACAAATAGGATAATTCGAATGCCTAAGATAGGATTCGAATCTACCAACTTGGTCTGACTCTGGATCTAACTTGATGTGGGAAAATCACCACTAGAGATCATTAATGCACCTCTGGATCACTGAATCAGTTCACAACCAGTTAATTGATGTAGGTAGGTGAGAAAATGTGCCCTACTTCCCTTAAATCATGCAAACTGGCTCTAGGATGACTGAGAGTGATCTAACTGTTGGGAATCAAATCATAACTGAATACATACTAGGGTTAACTGCTGGAGACTATGGGTGGCACTCAGAGCGGGTTCCTAAATTATAGGGATTGGTCCCTCGAGCTCCTAAACTCATGCAGACATGCACATTGAGTGTCAGGTGGCCCCTAGGTGTGTCCCCCATGCATTAGTGAAGTGACAGTAATATCCTAAGATAAGAAATGTGGATTAGACTATGGTGGTCAAGGGATGATTAATTAATAATCCTAACAGTTGTTTGGGAAGATATTCATTAATGCTCAACCTAGGAGTTTCATATTGAAGAATTGGAGATATTACCAATTTATGCACTAGTTCTTAATTTCTTGTTGGTATAATTGTTTAGAATTATGTTTGAGGGGGATATTGTTAGCATATGGCTCCCTATACAATAATCAAGTCTAATGACACCTTTATGCATTTCACATTATAGGATATAGTTTTTCATCCTAAGTGTGTCTAGTATTTTAGTTTACCTCCTCCTAGCCTTATTTCTTAATAAGGTGTTGGTTTTAGAGTGAATCTAGTTTACAAGGTGATTACATTCATGTAAGATAAATTTGTATCATTGGAATGAATATAGGTTGAGTTGGCTCAAGCCTTTTCCATCAATCTTCTTGTGTTATGTCTCATTGATCCATATTCTTCACTATGTACCAAAACAATTTATAGGGTATGATCTTAATGGTGTTATTGGTAATAGTGAGTAATATACTACTAGTGTTGGATCGACTTACTATGGGTATGAATCAAGGTAAACAACTAGCCCTTCTATTATTTCCAAGTGGAGAACACTTCGTCTTAAAATGTTTGATTGCATCAGTACAAATATATTCCCATAGACTATATGCAACATACTTACCCTTCTATGTATCTTCAACTTGTTCATTGGCATCCTTAGAGATGAAGAAACTCCTAATTTCTGCAGAAATATGTGTTTGGTTGGTATAGAGTTCCATTTTATTCATAGAATCTCTTAGAAGGATTCCATTTTTACTTGAAGCTTCATGATGTTAAATCAAGAAGGTAGCTACTCATCATTTTTCTTTCTATATACTATGGATTGGATGTTGCAAAAAATCTTAACCAAAATTTATGTTCATGCTACATAGTACATCTTGGTTAGTGTTCGACATGGTTGACCATCCTTGTTTGTTAACGATGATAACATGACCAATTGGTAGTCTTTAAACATCATTTAGTTGTATATCACTTACAATACACACTAGAACACATTAGCGAGAATAAACATTTTTTCACAATTCAAATTTGAGGAATTTATTCTTTACCCAACTCTCTTGATCACAATATATTGGCTATAAGGGTGATCCTCATCAAGAAACCTTTTAATAAAAAATCCCCCAAAAATGTCTCATATATCCATTTATAGTGGAGGTTGCTAGAAGATATGGGTGAACAAAGGTTTTAGAAGAGTTTTTTGGGTGGTATTAAATTGTAATAATTCATAAGTTTGTCAACATATAGGGCATACTTGTGCACCAAAGTATCACATGCACATAATGCCGAAATGCCCCGTCACTTGAGTAAAGAATGTGCTTATTTTTATTTTACAGAATTAGTCACCAGTGCATCTAACATGACAAAAAATAAGGGAATTACCATGTATAATGCACTGACTCATTTTAAATACTTATTAATAGATATAAGGTTTTTAAATTAAAAAAAAACTAAAACTAAATAGTGCGTTAAATGGATATACACACACTAGTACATCCTCATACATGATGCATTGAATTTGAATGCTTGTATAGGTAGATAGTTGCACTAGTGATGAGATAACACACCAATGCATCTAAATACATGGATCATTGCCATAATATAAAATATTTAATAATATTATATAGGTATTTTTTATTTTAATAAAATTATAAAACTTTTTGGGGTGTTTAGTGCCTAGAAAGCATTGGTGTAGGTTATACAGTGCACCGTCAAGTTTGACTGTTGGAAATAAAATAAAGTTTTTTTTTAATTTCCACAAACATCTTGGTGCATTGAGTTGTCATAACTATGCTAGGGAGTTTAGTCAAATCACACATTGAGGTAGGTATTTTTAAATTGATTTTACAATGTGATTTAATATTAACAACTCATTAGTGCAACTTATTGTTGGGCACACCGGGGTAGGGCAATTTTTTTTTACCAAATGGTAATCCATTTTCAGTTTGATTTTAGTGCTTAAGATGATAGAAGCATCAATACTTGACATCATTGTACAACCACCCCATCATCGATGTTGTTGAATTGTCACATTTCTCCCTCCATTTGATTCACTAATGAATTTATAATGTTTTCAAATTTTTGAAAATAGTTCCATAAATTCATTCTTTTTTGCATGGAAATGATGCCTCCTTGATGAGAAAGGAAATAGGTAAAGTGTTTGTTACCTCCTCATTTATGTTTTAGCGAATTAGAATTGGAAATTTTCCTTTCATTTGGCATTGATTTCAAATTATTTTTAAATTCCACTCATTATGTTCAAGTCATTTGGCTTAAACCACAATGTGTGGTGCGCATTGTGAATATATAGGGTGCACCAAAACCAATACATTATGTTGAAAAATAGGGTGCATCATCACCAATACATTCCTATTTTAAAAATACATCGGTAAATGGATATATTGAAAACCTCCCACGTTTATTTGGTGCACTTCATAATATATGGAAGCATCGTTAATAATACTTCCTACTTTTATAAATGCATATGTAAAACATACAAATATTCCATACACACGTGGTTGTGTGGTGTGTTGTATGATAGATGCACCATATGCAATGCATACTGTTATATCTGATTTTACCACACCAGGTAGATCACATATTTATGGCCTTCCATGTCCCTCTGCAGAATATTTGGACCCCATGGATTTATATTATGCTTTGATGTTCCAAGATCATCCCCAAAAATTGTCTGTTTTTACATATACGCGACGTTTAAAACAATACCCGTGTGTACACGCAGCTTTTGAACTCAAACCCGTGTACATTGGGATGTGTGCAGAATGACAAATATTTTTGGAGTTTTCCTCATTTGAGCCCGAATAACTTGACTCTTGGCCTTCCAAATGCTTTGAGAATGCTCGGATTTGACCCTCCATTACCTCTTTAGAGTGCTATGTAAGGAACCCCTTGGATACATTGAAGGAGGAGAAATTGAAGAGCAAGAAAACTATAGTCCATTGTTTCCTCAACTTTGCTTATACTTGAGTCTGCATCCCTTTGTCCCTTTGAGCACATAGTGTTCTTCCAAATCTTTCACGTGCTTTGTGAGCTTTCTATCGAGAGATGGAGGATTGAAGTGGTGGAGGCCCACGTGGAGGACTCAGTTTCTCCAGTTCACAGAAGTGCCGATAGAGTTTGTCACTATTGTATCTCTAATTTATTAATAGAAATATCTTTTCCTGTCCAATTCATGTGCATTTTGAATATGAATCTTGAATCCATGGATGAATTTAATTTCTTATACCTGGTTGGTTATATATGCTATGATAGCTCTAACACATTTATATATATCATGCTTGCTTTGTTTGTTGTTGTTGAAAGCAAAATGCAATTGCAATTGCATTGGAAAAGCTCAATGTGGATCTACTTCAACCGTATGGAATAAGGTACGATTCGATATCCCTTAGTGTTAGATTTTCTTACTGTTCTTGCATATTGGGAAAGATTGATTTTTGGTGTCATATTGTCTATTGTGGTACCCCCAAGCCATAGGAAGTTTCTCTCCGTAACAGAATTGGTGACTCCATTGGGGAAGTTCCTTGTTTTTGTTTAGGGTTTGGGGTCACAATGTGCTTGAATTGCTCTTTGTTTCTCCCCATTTATGTGTCACATTTAGTAGTATGTTCATCCATTGACACTCCCCCAGTTTGGTTTTACCATTGGCCTGCTTTTCACCACTTTCTTCTCTATATACCCAGGTTTTTGGCTAAAAGTCATGTACATATGCAGGTTTTTGGCCAAAAGTCGTGTATACATGCAAGTTTTTGGCCAAAAGTCACGTACATATGCTGTTTTCTTTATACAATCGCATACATCCTCCCTTTTTTGGTTGAGTTTGATGTGGGAAGTTGCTGCATGGATTGTGAGTGTGGCTGGGTCTTCCTGGGTTCTGATGTTGTCTGCTTCTTTGGTGACTAGAGATCGCTTTTTCATTGATTTTTCTTTGAAAATGGTTCTAGTCATTTATCTCCTTTTTTGGTTTTTCCATTAGTGCATTAGTCTTTTAGTCTCAGTGTCTTGCTTGGCTTGTGTTTTCTACTTGCTGCAGAGACTGAGAGTTTTAATGACGTTTATTGCATTTTCATTCTTTTGCATTGAAAATACAAAATAGTTGCATTCTTAATTGCATCTCACATATGGATTTAAGGAGGTACTTGCATTGGATTTCTTGGATGAGAGTTGTGTTTAGGATTTCATATAGGAAGGATTGCATTGGAATTTGGAAAGAAATGAATATTTTTGCATTTCATGTAGTGGCATACCTTGCTTTTCATTCTACAAAATTGCACTTGGCATTGTTTGTTAGGTGTGCACTTTTATTTCACTATTGAGTATTCATATCATTAGTTGCACGACCATTTCCTTTTGAGTAATCACAACCATTAAAATCAACGCTTAATTAAAATGAACTACACATTTTTCTTTTATAGGGTTCATCAACAAGATTAGGGTTTAGAGTCTTGGAATAGTTCATTGTGAGTCAATTCTCTAAGACTACTAAACACAAACAAGTAGGTGGTTGTCTAGGTGAGAGTGTGAAATCCTTGGTATAATTAGTGTTTCTCAGGATGCTCCTCTTACACAGGAGTCAAGCATGAGGCAACGCAGACAATTGTGATTGGGATAGCCCTTGGTCACTTTCTGTGAGCGCTAGAGATATTTCCAGGGTCATATTCGTATCTAGGGGCTTTTGAAGTACTAGTTGGTGCTTTGGAGCTTCAGGATTTGGTACCCTTCCCATACGGTCGATCCCGGCTATGATTGTCCACTTGAGCATTGGTTATATTGGGGTGACCTTAGTTTCCTTACCTAGGTATCATAGGGGGTACTTGCAGAGGTTATTTTGTAGGTGTCTTGGCCAGGTAGGGGTCAGACAACACAGTCGCTTTATGCGTTGAAGCTGAGGGATGCTATAATTGGTTACATACCTCCACTTGTAGTGCATGGGAGTCTTGAGCCTCTCCTAGGTGAGACATACCTGCTACATTTGGGAGCTCATTTATCCTCCCCTTGGATTTCTTGTATTTTGGTTGTATATTCTCTTAGGAGTGTGCTATTTGTGTGCTAGTTGAATTTTAGGATCGTGGTTACTTGAGTATAGTTATGTTCTATTGAGTTTAGGTCCTTTTATGTTTGGCATGCCTAATATCACTAATAGAATCCCATCACTCGCTCCAGGTCCTAGTGCGGACCCTGGTGTTGGACTTGGGGGAACCACAACCCCTTACCTTGATCATAGATTTGGGAGTGTTCATATTCCATCCTCTACTCCATTTGTAGAGGATTTTCACTCCCTTCATCTGGTCTTAACACTATTGTTCACCCTCATAGGGGTGGTAGTGGTTACGTGAACATCGGGTCTACACTTTACATTCCTTCTTATATCCCACTGTCCACCTTATTGTTTCCTTTAAATGCAGTTGTCATGATCAATCCTCCCTATATCCTCTAGTTTGGACTCTTTACTGACTGTTTCCATTTGTTTTGGACTAATATTATTGTCATGTAGGGTCCATTTTTTGTACACTCTCGCTGAGGCTTTGACTCATTCGTTCCCATGAAAGGTATAATGTCTAAAATGACATATAGGTTAGGATTTCAGATCTGCCTACATTTTGCATGAACTTATGACCATTTCATTTTAACCTTAGGTATGATCCCATTCCATGATATCATAGAACCTTCATGCTGTTGTTAGAAGTGGTATTGTGTGAATGGTAGAGCCTACCTATACATGGGTGCCCTGGTTAGATAATGTTTTTCATTTGGTGCCCATGCTGAGTTGCCTCCTTTAGGTTGTGGGAGTCCCTTTTTAGTCCCACCATATCCTTGAGAAAGAGCTTCATACCCCTCTTGAACTTTATGTTGGATTTTCCCCATAGGGACTCCCTTGTATATGTCAAGTTGTAATTGCATTTCATGAGTTTTTCTTTCTTTCTTGAGCTTTATGCCGGATCCCTGACTTTGAGTTATCAACGACATAGCCCGAGCTTGTCTCATGTCTAGCCAAGTAGAGCCTTTTTATAGCCTTTGTAGCTTGATCACCCCTTTACCTACAGGAGACCTTTCCCTGAGTGTCGTTATCCTGCACATGTTTCCTTGCATTGAGCATAGGTATGTTCCACTGCTTGGAACTAGCTTGCCTTTCCATGACACTCGTCTCCTCCTAGCTATGTACTATAAAGCACTTTTATTATTTTTCACGCTTTTCAAAATATCTGAAAAATTCCAAAAAAAAAAAAAAACATAAAAAGTCGGACGGGAAAAGATGTTATATTTGGCAGTAGTCGAGTCGTGTCGCCTTCGAACAGAGCACTGTATATCACATCCATTGGTTGGGTTATTAGTTTGAATTTAGGAGCTGTACTCATTACTCTGAGTTTATCTCCATCGATTGGTTATGCTTTAGTCCCCATGGAGCCTCTCAGTGATGCCTCCTGTGTCACAGAGATGTCCCAATTTGCATATCGAGTCCATGCTTTCTACCTTCAGTCACCATTTTCCTTATGCTCTTGTTCGAAGGAAGTTGAAGCTTGAGTCGGCTATTCCTCAGTTATCTTGAATTTGCATGTTGGCCATTCTTGGTATTGTTACTGGTTCATGCACATATTGTTCGTTGAGTTCTTCCACATTATACAACGTTGTTGAGTACCTCGTGTTGGTTGATGGGGGATGCATTAATTCCCTCCTTCCAGCGGATTCCATTCGATCGACATCAGATCATTTATTCTGGAATAGGAGTCTAGAGTCATTTGAGTGCCTTGAGACTTATAGTCATCAGTGCCAGGTTCTCTCTCCATTGACAGTTTTGGGAATATATCAATGTCCCTTGATTGATGGATTCTTCCAATTCTTCAACCTCAACACATCTATTCACACTTGTTAGATTACACTTTGTACCTTGATTCCAATTTTCATTATTGGTGGGTTATCTTGCGTCTGTTAACGGTATACATTAATGACTGGTAATCAGACGATGGACTACTATGTTCGACCTCGACAGATCTATTCACATAGTAGGACATGTACTTGTAGCGGTTTGTGTAGAAGACCTTCCAGCTTAGTGGAATTCCATATATGCTACCTCCTTGATCGTGCCAGTATTCATGAGATTTCAGCTCTTGTGATCATGATTCCAGTATTTCTAGTGTATATTAGATATCTTAATCCATTATGGAGATCTTGATCCAATGTATATTATACGTGGAGATTTCCACACATGACACTTTGTATATCATGCCTATTCATGGCCATTATACTCTTATGTATCTAGGAGTACTACATGTATTTGCAGTCACATGCACAGATTTATCATTGTATCGTACTGATAAGTGACTGGTTCTTCCACCCAGGTCTTAATTACTCCACTTCTGGGATGGATTTTATAATGTATTTCAACCATCATGTTACCCCTCTGACCTCACACATTAGGGGGAATCTGTTATAGCTGCACCAGGTAGATCGCACATTTATGGCCTTAGCTATCCCTCTGTAGACTCCTTAGACCCCATGGACTTATATTATTCTTTGATGTTCCAAGATCATCCCCAAAAATTGCCTGTTTGTAAATATATGTGACTTTTAAAACAATACCCGCGTGTATACACAACCTTTGACCTCAAGCCCACATACATTGAGATGTGTGCAAAATGACAAATATTTTTGGAGTTTTCCTCATTTGAGTCCGAATAAATTGAATCTTGGCCTTCCAAATGCTTTGAGAATGCTCAGATTTGACCCTCCATTACCTCTTTGGAGTGATATATAAGGAACCCCTTGGATACATTGAAGGGGGAGAAATTGAAGAGCAAGAAAACTATAGTCCATTGTTTCCTCAACTTTGCTTATACTTGAGTCTGCATCCCTTTGTCCCTTGGAGCACATAGTGTTCTTCCCAATATTGCCTTTGCTTTGTGAGCTTTCTATCAAGAGATGGAGGATTGAAGTGGTGGAAGCCTAGGTGGAGGACTCGGTTTCTCCGATTCGCAGAAGTGCCGACAGATTTTGTCACTATTGTATCTTTGATTTATTAATAGAAATATCTTTTCCTATCCAATTCATGTGCATTTTGAATATGAATCTTGAATACATGGATGTATTTAATTGCTTATACATGGTTGATTATATATTATAGGATAGCTCTAACACATTTATGCATATCATGCTTGCTTTGTTTGTTGTTGTTGAGAGCAAATTGTAATTGCAATTGCATTGGAAAAGCTCAATGGGGATCTACTTCAACCATCTAAAATAAGGTACAATTCGATATCCCTTAGTGTTATATTTTCTTACTATTCTTGCATATTGGGAAAGAGTGATTTTTGGTGTCATACTATCTGTTGTGGTATGCCCAAGCCATAGGGATTTTCTCTCCGTAACACATACCATCATTAGAAACACACTATTTACGATTTTGTGTCTGGTTCTAGATATATCGATGCATTTTGAGATGTATGGAGACACTGGTTGTTCGATTATTGAGAAATATGCATTAACATTTAACAATAGATTACTAACATGTCAATAACATATGCAAGAAAGAAAGGGAAAGAGAAAATAAAGGACTGATTTTATGTGGTAAAAGCCCAAATACGGAAACATCCATGGAAGGCTTGATCTTGTTATTTTTTCATAAAATTTCACTCTTATAATATTGAGAATCTCGACATAAGCATCACATCATCCATATTGAATTTCAATGTTTCCATTTGTTTAATGAATCTCCTTCACCTCTATTATATATGCTATAGTTATTGACTGAGATTGAACTCAATGAAACTTATTGAGATTGAATGAGACTTGGTACCTGGCCCACATAACTAGGGATTGAACCTATATATGATTGATGAAGTGAAGGAAACTTGATGTCTAGTGCTTTCTCTAGTTTGCTTTTCTATTGATTGAGTTTGAACTTTAGGGATTGAACCTATATATGACTGGTGAAGTGAAGGAAACTTGGTGTCTAGTGTTTTCTACAATTTGCTTTGCTATTGACTAAGTTTGAACTCATCCTTACTCTTTGGTCAAATCGGCTTTAGTTCTATGTGAGGGCAAGACTAGAAGAGTCTTTCTATCTACTTCCAAGTACTTTGAATTCGATCTATATCACTCTTATTCTTAAGAAAGATAAGCAGATACATTTATTGATTATAGGCCTATATTTATTTGTAATCTCATGTATAAGATCATTACAAAGATTATAGCATACAGGATGAAGCCTATCCTTTAGTTTCTTATTGAATAGACAAGTCCTGGATGCGGTTGGAATTGCATAAGAATGTCTTCATTCAATAAAAATGAAGAAGCAAAATGCTTTTATTCTTAAGAAGGATCTTATAAATTCTTATGATAGGGTTGACTAGTCATATTTGAGATTTATCCTTATCCATATTGGTTTATCTATTGAGATCACAAATTGAATTATGGGTTGCATCACCTTTACCAGATATACGGATTTGATTAATGGAACTCCTACCTCCATCTTTAGTAGTAATATAGGACTAAGACAATGTTGTCATCTTTTGACTTATTTGTTCATCCTAGCTATTGAAGGGTTGAGTCTTATAAAAAATGAAAAGGAACAAAATAAATTTGAGGCTTAAAGGTGGCGATGTCTGTGTATATTACACATACGTTGTTCATGGACAACATTCTTATCTTTGGAGAAGGTTATTATTATGAATGGAATCATTATCATTCTACTATCTCCTTATTTTGTGATGCTTCAGGTTTGGCAATCAATGTTCAAAAATCCGATTTTGTGTGTTCTTGCGATGATATGGAAATTAGAAACCAGATTGCTTCTCTACTTCCTTATAAGATGATTGGGTTAGAAGGGGGTTTTAAGTATCTTGGTTTCTTTTTGAAACCAAATGGGTATAAAAAAGGTGACTGGAAATAGTTAATTAAGAAGATTCAGAGGAAAATTAACACTTGGTCATTTCGATGGATCCCTCTCAGAGGAAGACTTTTTTTGGTAAATTATGTTCTACAAAGAACTCCATTTTTTTGGTTTTATTTATTTATCATTCAGGAGGCTATGGTTTATGGGATAAGAAAGAAAATATTTCAGTTTTTATGGGTTGGAAAGTTGGAATATTCAAAATTTCATTTGACTTCATGGGAGAGTCTATCAAAGCCAAAATTGATGGTAGGACGGGGGATAAAAAATCTAAATTGGTTCAATTGGGCTTTATGTGCAAAGAGTTTATGGAGAACCTTATTTGATGAAGGTTTATGGGGGGGAAATGTGAAGCTAAATGTTTAAAATGTGTTGCTATGGTCCATTGGTTTCGAGATGCAATGAAGAAGGCTTAAAATGTTTCATCTATTTAGAGTAGTTTTTTGAAGTCTTTCCCCATTATTAACCAGTCGATCTGTTGGGCCGTCAGCCGAGGTACTCAAGTATTTATTTGTTTTGATCATTTTATTGGTTTATGCAAATATTATAGGTTATCTTAGGGACTAGTGGCAGAACTCCATAGAAGGAACATCTTTGGGGTTGGAAAGGGAACTAATACAAGAGCGAAGTTGGTTGCCTTACGGGGACTTCTTTGGTTTGTTAGGAGAATGGGACTCACCTCTATTCTGATTGTTGGCGATTCAAAAGCTATTACAGATTGGGTTAGAGGGGTAACTGCACTTCACTCTTTGTTATTGGAAAATTGGATGGGAGATGTTAGAAAGTTGATATCTAAGTTCTCACACATTACTTTTTAGCATATCTATAGAGAATTAAATGATGAAACAAATAGACTTTCAAAGAAAGGCATTGATGAATTGGATGGAAATATTTCTTATAAAGAGTTCAGAGATGAAATGACTGTACAATCGAGTAGATTGAAGTTCTTTTGATTTAAGAGTTGTTCATTTAGTAAACTTTGTTTACTAATAGCTTGTTTTTTTGGATGGCATATTTCTTGTTTTGTTATCGTTATTAAGATATGTTTTTTACTATAAGCCCTATAAAAATGTCAAGTAATATTGAAAAGTGAAAATATAAAGATCTTAAGATTTTGTTTTATCAAGATAGTAATTTATTTTAGATTACGAGAAGAACTCTCTTCTTTCCCCCCAAAAAAATGCAATTCGTTGATACAACTTTATTTTATTAATGCAATTCGTTGATACAACTTTGTTTTATTAATGCAATTCGTTGATACAACTTTGTTTTATAATATAAATTTGTTTTTAAAGTGCTTAAAAAAAACCATAATCCTGGTGGTCAAAAGAGACGCGCTTGCTTATCATCTCATCATCTCCTTTCTTCGTTGTCTTCTGGAGTTTATTCATCCTGTAGTTACTTAACCTTTGAACTTTCACCAGGTAGGCAGTCACCCAGCTAAATTGAAATCCCTTGTGGTGGCGAAGAATGCTAACCTGAGTGAAGAATGATGTGAGATGGCGTGTAAATAAAGGTGATTGAAAGAAGCCATGTGCATTTTGCATTAGATGGACGAATAAGTAGATTGCTATGCTTATTATTCTCTTTTGCAGGTATGCCTCATTAACAGAGCTCTGCCAGAGGCCAAGCTGGTCCATGCTCACATCATCCAAAGTTCTTTCAAATTTAATTGCACTCACATGGCTCTGCCCAATAAACTCCTAAGCATGTATGCCAAGTGCAGGAATTTAATCGATGGTCATAGGTTTTTGGTGCAAATGCCTTAGCGAATTGTGGTCTCACGGATTATCATGATTGTAGCTTACTCTAGGGCTGGCCATGGCAAAGAAGCATTGACACTTTTCTCTCAAATGCAAGGAACATGTATTCTTCCCAATCAATTCACTCTATCCAGCCTTCTCCCAGCATGTACTCACTTGCAAGCAGTGCCGGAGGTTCATGAAGAAATAGTCAGAAGTGGGTTTCACTCTAAAATTTTTGTGGGGAATTCCCTTCTTTACATGTATGCAAAATATGGGAAGATCAACACTTCACGTTATGTGTTTGACAAATTGCTTAGACGAGATGTTGTCACATGGAATGCTATGATTACAGGATATGCATAGAAGGGGTATGCTTGAATGAAACGTGGTCTCCTGGACATCAATGATTGTGGGATATGCACAAGAGTGCATGGTTGACGAGGCTGCCAAAGTCTTTGATGAAATTCCTGAAAGGAATGAGGTATCTTGGACATCATTGATTTCGGGTTATGCTCAGAATGGGCATGTTAATGAAGCTTACAATCCGTTTGAGAAGATGCATGAGAGGAATCTAGTCCCTTGGACTGCAATGATTACAGGATATGCACAGGATGGGCGTGTTGATGAGGCTCTGAAGCTCTTTAAAAAAATGGCACTACGAAATGTGGAATCGTGTAATGCAATGATTGCAGGATATGTACATAATGGCCGAAATGAAGACGCCTTGAATCTTTTCCGAGAAATGCAAAGGCACGACATGAAGCCAAACTCAATTACTCTTGCTAGCATTATTGCAGCATGTGTCGATCTGGTAGCATTGGAATGGGGCTTGGATATCCATGAAGAAGTAATCAAGAGTGGATTTCAATCTGATTTGTTTGTGGCTAATGCCCTTGTAAACCTATATGCAAAATGTGGGAGCATAGAAGTTTCCCGCAACATGTTTGACAAAATGGATCACAAAGATGTGGTGGCATGGAATGCAATGATTGCAGGCTATGGTGTGCATGGCTTTGGTAAGGAAGCCCTAAGGCTCTTTGAACAAATGCAGCACTGTGGAATATCACCGGATCATGTTACATTTGTCGTAGTTATGTTTGTGTGCTGCCATTCAGGCCTAGTGGCCTGCAATACTTTAATTGTATGAGTCACTATCATCATATTACACTCACAATGGAGCACTATGCTTGCATGGTTGACCCTTTCGGTCGAGCTGGGCACCTGGATAAGGCACACAATTTTATCAATAGAATGCCAATAAAACCTAATTAAATTGTGTGGAGTTCTTTGATCACTGCATGTAGAATCCATAAGAATATAAAGCTAGGGGAATTTGTTACAGAATGCCTCATTTAATTTGATATCCAAAAAGCCACACCTTATGTGGCTCTATCAAACATTTATGCTGCAGCAGGATAGTTGGATGGCATCGAAAAAGTAAGGAAAATGATGAAAGATGGGGGGTAAGAAAGGAACCTGGATGTAGTTGGATTGAGGTAAATAAATAGGTGCATGCTTTTTTTGTAGGAGATAGATCACACCCACAAATGCAATATATCTATGAAAAGTTGGAAATGTTGTCTCAACAGATGAAAGCAGTAGGTTATGCACTTGTAGGAGATTAGAGCTGAATGATGTGGAGTAGGGACAAGACGAAAACTATTTTAGTGATCATGAATGTTAGTGTGCAAGCACTTTGCTAGAAAGTTCATCTTCATGATTATTTCAAGAAGAAGTCCTTGCCATAGCAGCAAATTTGAATATTAATATGAATCCTAGGTACGTCCAATGAATAAAAACAATAATTATTTTCTTGAAAATTTGATGACTTGGTTCATATTTATAGGTGTTTTTAGTTATTACATTTATTTTTTAATATAAATATTTTTGAGTTTTTGGGCTATTTTTGGGGGTTTATAAATGGACTAGTATCAAGTATATAAAGTATATCATAAAAAACAATTAAAGTAAGTTGACCATCCCATATCTGCACAGTACAAAAATTTGGCTAAATTTCATACTATTGCAGAATTTCCATACAACAAAGGCCAATACAACCAAATCTTGCTACTATGGTCCTTGCAACTTGCAAGCCCTGCTGAGCATCCAACCTCTAGTGGATGGTTTCCTTTTGGGTGTTAGAGTCAAATTTTTTATAATAATAGTCTTGTAATAAACATTTTTCTTTGGTCGGAGCCTAGCATTTCCAACAAGAAATTTCGTGAATTGAGGTTTCTTATGCTATTAAGAAATTTCTTAGTCTTTTAGAGGTTTCTTGGATCTTAATCCTGTGAATTTCAACCTTAGGGTTGATGTGAAATATGATGAAAAAACAATAGTCGTAGTGTTTTTCTCCTACCCAACAATGATCCTCTTGATCCAGGAACGGGGATTTGAAGTAGGCACCTGTTGACACATAGGCACTTGGCCACAAAAATCCTCTTATTTCACCTCTTATCAACTCCAATCAACAAAGCAATTCAATTAACCTTCCCAAAATTTAAGTTTCAATAACGATTTAACAATAGACATAATTTCACTTACAACATTCATAACATAACATTTAAACTGATAATTAAATTCTAAACTGAGTACATGCCTGCTAAGTGACTGAGCAGTTTTGGACTTCACTGGTGCGCCCCTCAATGAGGATAACGGCCCTTGAATATTGAACAATATTCCTCTCCAATACTGAAATAGACTTCAACAATCTGTGACTGATATTCACATGCCTGGAAATGTTAGTTTTGGTTTGTAGCTGATGTATGTTCCCAAATGTCAAATAAATATTCTCTGAGTGTAAATTAACTCTCCATAGAAGGTCATGACCCTTTCTTGAGTAGCTCACAAAGATTGAAGGAGTGCCTTCTATGCTTTAATGCACCCATCCAAGGTTATCTGTTGTTGCTAACGAACTTATATGACTAAGATTGGTTCAGATTTGATGTATGTCTCCATGTGGAGCAAATAATGACTGAATCTCCTTCGAGATAGCCTCCCTCTTGAATCATGACTTGTACAGTGGGTGAGCTACCCATCACGACTTGTCTAAGATCAATGTGTTAGAAAAATTTCCTCATATACTACTCATCTTAGACTCTTCACTGCTAGTTTTTTTTTTCTTTGAGAGCTTTAGAACATTGGTTGGCCCTGAAATTTTGCTGAAGTTGGTATGGAGGCATACATCAGATTCAAAATGTGTAGACATTGGTTGATGTATCTATTTTGGCCCATTGGTGAGATACACACAGTTTGTAACCCAAAAAAATATAAAATGTCTTTTATGCATACCATTTTCTTGTGATAAACAGAAAGAACCAACAGTACCCCCCCTGTACATTCACCATATTTCTAAAATGCACACTTGTTACCCATGTTTTTACAAATAATTGTTCTGCTATTTTGTCATGGATTGTTACCCATGCAACAGAAACATCCAGACTTGTTACATGTTTAATTAAATATTTTGTTATTTTCTAATAGATTATTATCCATGCAATTAAACCCTGGTCAACTGTCTTTCCAGTAAGTTATCAAATAAAAAGATGTTCTACTCTAACCAAGAAGCAAAGATAGCACCATATACTATCAAAACAAAGAAACGTCAAATAGAGGATTTGATAGAATTCATCCAGTTCAAATCTCTTTTAGAGGATCCTAGGCTACAACTGCTAGAGCTAGTCACATCTTCTAAAACTCAATCGAGATAACAAATTTGAAAGGAGTTTCATGATTTAAGAATTTTCTTCATTTTATTTCTTGCAACCCCTTACACAAGTGTCTATGGGACATAATCTCGTTGTAAAATTGTAACCAATTGGTCCCAAACACCTTGTCCTAATAATCTGCAATTTGATTCATGGGAGAATATCTGGAGCCTAGGTGCAACCTATCCTACTCTATTTACTGCATTTGTTGGCAATTTCCAACTTCTAGAATCTCATGTTTTGCAGCCTGGGAGTCATGAGATGTCCCCATGCAATACTATAGAAGCCTCAAAACCTTGAGATATACAGGGAAACATCAAACTTAGGCATCCTTAAAGTTACTTCAATAGTATGTGTTTCCCACTGCATATTCAAGGTGCCCTATTTCTCTATCACAACTCCTGTCTTTCTTTCTCATATACAACTAATGAAATATTTTTTATTATGTCTCTCCAATTTCTAATGCTGCTATTCTTGATGGTATTTGCCTTCTGATTTTCTTTAGAGTTAACCATGCTTTCCTTTTAATTTATCCTATTCACTTACCTAAATTATCATATTCACTATTGACAAAGTGCATAGGTTTGTAACGTTGGTTCTATATATAAGCCTAACAAGATCTACATTTTAATAGGTGACCTATGGCGACTTTTCCTTTATTTCTTCCAATCAAGAAAAGGGAGTTTAGTAGCTTGAAGCTTCTTCCTCTAAACAGATGGATCCTTTTGTTGATAACACTAACTAGTCTGGAATTTTTAAGAAACTATAGAGAAACTTATGGTTGGGATATTGGAATTTTTTTGATTGCAGGATAGATGGAAACAAAATAATTTTGTGTTAAAATAATACTTTCAAAGTGATTTGCAGGATAGATGGAAACGAAATAGTTTCTTGCTCAAATAATACTTTCATTCTTTAGAGCTATTGGAAGATGTGATAAGGCCAACTCATTATTTTGTTATCATCTTCTCAAAGCATATTGTCCTCTAGTGGTCAACAATCCATATTGTTAAGACAAGAATGGATGGCAAGACATAGGAACTAGTGGCAAAATACGTTCTAGTTATGTATAGGCTAAGGAAAGATAACTGGTAGCTAGCACATTCCCCAAGGCTAAGAAGACCTATTATGAGGATAATCTAACTTGAAGGGGCCTCTCTATATATTTTAATATAGTTATTTTTGGAGGAAGCATGGATCTAGCCCGTTAAAGAAGGATGTCCCACTCAAGAGGACATTTGGAGGGATATCATGAGATATTTCACATGGTTCAAGGTATGTCTCCCATATTTGGAGGCATGATAGATCATCTAATCGATTATTGGTATGATTTACAAAGAAAAGAGGAGGAACTCCCTTCACAACTCAATGGCATTTTCTCTCCAAAGATAAGATCAAATACCATGACTCAAGGGAACACTGTAAATTGGAAAGTTACAAGTGGTGGCAAGAAAGCATTCAAACCCTATTATATGCAATTTTCTCCCTTTAATGAGGAGAAGCTAGTTTTGAGGAGGCTTTTAGTGGCCCTTGAAGCATGGATCTAGAAGCTACTAAATGTGTTTTACTTTTATTATTGGTTATTGGAGAGAAAAGTGGATCTAGCATCCACTTATTGATATTTTATTTCAAGGTAAGTTGAGTTAAATTTAGAATCTAGGAGGCCCTTTATATTTACTAAAGTCTTGTAGTTTAGTTATGCCCTTTGTAAAAGTACCATGAATTTGCCAACTAAAAAACTATTTCTTTCTCGTTCTTCTAGCTTGAAAGCATGCAATTTTAGAGGTGCATTGGTCCTAGAATTTCCACAACTAAATGGGATTAAAAGGGAGATACCAACCTCTATTGCTCCCTAGATAGTGACAGGACAACCATTTGTCAACCCACTTTAAAGCCTTTTAGATGTGTTCAAGCATAAAATTTCCTCAACAATATTTGTCAGGTGGGCCTTATTTCCTTGTATGTTTAAATTATGTGGTGAGTCTATGATATCATACAATGAAAAATAACCTCAAATCTTGTTCATAGCTAGCCTACTGAGAGAGAAATGACAACACATGTACTATAGGAGGAGACAAACAAATATGCCTGGCCCAAAACCGGAAATACTATCCATCCCTCATCCATATATATATATACGGAACATGGAATAGAGCATAAATAGATAGAGGGATCCATTTGCAGTGATTCCAAAGTCCGCAAAGAAATAGTGATTGATGGATGTAAGCAATAGAATTTATAGATTAAAGGAGAGGGATTCATCAACTCTATAAATGGACGTAGTATAAAATTTGCAGTGATGCCTACGTGCTAAAATATTTAAGAGTGGGATGGATATGGTGCATTGATATATTGGTTTTTCCCTTACCATAACATGCCTGTAGGGATTGATATAGCATCAAAGAATCATCTTCACTATCATGAAAATGTTGTGAAAATATAAGAAATGATATTTGGCAATTGTTGTCTAGGAAATTTAAAAGTTTCGAGATAGTAGCTGGAAGGATTGTGCAATTAAATTATATATTCCATTGCTATAATACAGTTGTATTTAAATGGGGAAAATGCAAGGAAATAAAGAGAGTACTTGCTGAATGAATTGTAGAGAAAGCTTGTCAAAGATGGCCAAATACACATTCTGAATCATAATTAGGTGTAGCAATTTGGATTCACTCCAAAATAAGCTAGATCATCAAAATTATTATAAATATTAAATTACTGGATGTTCTAGTAATATGTGAATCAAACATAACCCCTTCATTTCTCAATCAAAAACCCCTTTATCCTCGAAATAACCTAGAGTTTACAATTCATGAAAATTCCCTTGACCTATTATTCAAAGGTAAATAAATTCAATTCAACATACATAGAAAAGTAGGAAAATATCTTATTTATGCATCAATATCATCTCCATATAAGATTTTCAAGGAAATATAATTAGAATGTCCAAATTTTCCTCTTGTTTTGATGTCATACGAATACCAAGGGAACTTCCCTTAATTGGCTACTAAATTCAACCTGCCAATTACATACCTTTGGAACTCTTACATGATGTGCCCTCTGTATTAAATTCAACCTTCCTACAAAATTTGGGATTTTGAATTCTGAAGTTTTTCAGAAAACCCAGTTTTTTCCATTGTAAATCCATATTGATAATTCTTTGAATCCCATATACCATGATGACCTAGTCTCAAGTGCAAGATTGATTTTTAATACCCCAAAATATTTTCTATTAAAATTTGTTGTTTTGAGCCTCACAGGCTCCACATTGTTGTCAATTGAAATGAACCAAAACATGAAAATGAGAGCATTAGAGCCAACTGATAACATGAGAGGATGTTTGTGCTAGGCATATCAAGATTGATTTTTTTTTTGAATTGTAATATGGCTTGCTTGAGGCTGCAAAAGAGCATTATATGGATTAAGAACACAAGCACGGAGCCCTATACCTATTGCACCTTGATCCATCCCAAGACTCGAAATAAAAATGACAGACATGTAGAGAAACTCTAAAGTCCAAAACGTTTTGGTGAGTTTATTTACCTTTACTTGAAAAAGGAAGAAGAGGATAGTGAAGTATAACGCTAATTTACCAATCTTTGAATGAATTGATAGGTAGAGAGGAAAGTAGGAATTGGAGGATAGAATGGGTAGAACAATAAACACAAATTACAATAATATCAAACTTTATTTCGGCATCCCCTCCTTGAATAAACATAGAAATAGAGCAGTAGCACAATAATTGTATTAAAATCTTAATTATAGATTGCGGAGATTAATAATAATGAATCCAAGACATAAAATCTAAGGAAACAGGAGAAAAAGATCTTGTGTATGAAGGGGGCCGATAGAGGTCTAACGGTACCCACCTAAACATAAAAATAAATAATCGGTGCACAACTCAACATACCTTTTGATATTGCTAGATTCATTGACCTTTTCTAATGGCAACAATCACACAGTTTGCAATCTCTTATCTAAACAACTTGTGAAGATAAAAAAGATCTTTCTCAATCCCTATAGTTTTAATTTCCTCATCCCTCACCAAAATCGTAATCTTCTCCTTGTCCTCCAACTCAGGCTGCCCACCACATCCATTAAAAGCTTCGATCCAACTCAGGTCACCCACTACATCCATCAAAAGCTTCAACCCATGTCTGAAAACCCTTATTGGTTGTGGGATTAATAAATTCCTCTACTAATGAATGCAAACCATGGGGCAGACTCATATCTCTAAACTTGAACAATAGGGCAATTGGCAGCACATCACTCCTTAAATAAAGTTAAGATGGAACATAGAACTGCAATTGAGGGGCATTTTCATCAAGTTGCCTGTAATTTTCAAGATTTCCATCTTCGAAGAAAGTTTTGAGATAATCAAGGTTAAAGACAAAGTCCTTGGGTAAGAGGTCCAACAAGAGAATGAAATTAAATGAATATTTTTGTATACTTCCATCATGAAAGGGGGTATCATTTCCCAGACCCAACATCACAAAAAATGTTGCAGCATCCACAGCTAAGGCACCCAGCTTGTAGTGAGTCCACCAACCAAATACAAACCTGACTTGCATTGCCCAATTTGATGTGAAAATGAATCATCAACAAGAGGATAAAAGAGAATGCTATAAACTCGTGGAGGATAATTGAACTACCTATGATCTATTTGCTCCATATCTGAGTATGAACGAGCCTTCTACATTTCCTTGGGGGCTGGTGAAATGGGTAACAATTGGTGAAGCTATGATTGGGTGGAGAAGGGAGCCCAGGTGCTGGTTAATGGATTTCATGATGTCTTCCCTCATGAATATGAAGGGTCCTGTTAGATATGAATAACGAATCCAAATTTCTTCCGCCTCACTTACTTCCACGGCTATGAGTGTTACTGGATCACTGTACCATTGCTGTCCAGGTACTCACTTGGTATCCTCTTTGGATGCTTCCATTAATACATGTGTGACACTCGTCGACATTGGACCTAACCCATTTTAACATAATTCACAAGGCCTCGAATTTCAAATCAGTAATGCCAGTCAATTCCCTCCTAAATTTTCATTAAGCAAATTTCCCAAAAAAAATATAATAGCGACGAATGTAATCTGCGTTGCTATAGCGATGAACGTCCATCGCTATAGAAACATTATGGACTATGCATTGCTATAACGATGATTGTCGGGGACATTTTCATTTTTTTCCAAAATTTTAAAACTATTTTTCCACGAAAAATTCGATTTTAACTTATTCGTGGAAAAATGTCGTGAGACTTTTGAGCCATATGTAGTAGTGTCAGCGTGCAATGATTTAAGGATGAAAGCTAACTCCAACTAGATTTTCATAATGGTGTAATGAGCTAACACACATAAGATTTCACTCATAGTGCCATGTTAGAAGGAAAACTAACTCCAGTTAGATTTTCATAATGGTGTAATGTATTTGATGACAATGTGGTTGTGTTAGATAAAAAATACCTTATGAAAGCTAACACACATTAGCTTTTACTAACTGTGTAATGTTTTAAGAACGAAAACTAACTCCAGCTAGATTTCCATCATGGTGCACTATGATTGATGACAATGTGGTTGTGTTAGATGGAAAACCACATTATGAAAGCTTACACACATTAGAGTTCACTCACCATGCAACGATTTAAGGATGAAAGCTAACTCCAGCTAGATTTCCATTGCGGTGTGATATGATTGATGACAATGTGGTTGTATTAGATGTAAAACTACCTTATGAAAGCTAACACACATTAGCTTTCACTCATCGTGCCATGTTGTTAAAATGAAAGCCAACTCCAACTATATTTTCATCATGGTGTAATGAACTAACACACATAAGCTTTCCCTTATAGTGCCATGTTGTTAGAAAGAAAGCCAACTCCAGCTAGATTTCCATCACGGTGTAATGTATTTGATAACAATGTGGCTATGTTAGATGGAAAACTACCTTATGAAAGCTATCAGACATTAGCTTTACTCACTGTGCAATGTTTTAAAAATGAAAGCTAACTTTAGCAAGTTTTCCATCATGGTGCATTGTGATTGATGAAAACGTGGTTGTGTTAGATGGAAAACTACACTATGAAATCTTACACACATTAGATTTTCCTCACCGTGTAACGATTTAAGGATGAAAGCTAACTCTAGCTAGATTTCTGACACGGTGCAATGTGATTGATGATAATGTGCTTGTGTTACATGAAAAACTACCTTAAGAAAGCTAACACACATTAGCTTTCACTCATCGTGCCATGTTGTTAAAATGAAATCTAACTCCAGCTAGATTTCCATCATGGTATAATGAACACATAAGCTTTCCCTTATAGTGCCATGTTGTTAGAAGAAAAACTAACTCCAGATAGATTTCCATCATGCTGTAATGTATTTGATAACAATGTGGATGTGTTATATGGAAAACTACTTTATGAAAGCTAACATACATTAGCTTTACTCATGGTACAATGTTTTAATAACGAAAGCTAACTCCAGCTAGATTTCCATCACGGTGCGTTGTGATTGATGACAATGTGGTTGTGCTAGTTGGAAAACTACACTATGAAAGCTTACACACATTAGATTTCACTCACTATGCAATGATTTAAGGATGAAAGCTAACTCTAGCTAGATTTCCAACACAATGCAATGTGATTGATGACAATGTAGTTGTGTTACATGGAAAACTACCTTATGAAATCTAACACACATTAGCTTTCACTCAGCATGCCATGTTAAAATGAAAGCTAACTCCAACTAGATTTACATCATGGTGTAATGAGCTAACACACATAAACTTTTTCTTATAGTACCATGTTATTAGAAGGAAAGCTAACTCCAGCTAGATTGCCATCGTGGTGTAATGTATTTGATAACAATGTGGCTGTGTTAGATGAAAAACTAACTTATGAAAGCTATTAGACATTAGCTTTACTCACCGTGTAATGATTTAAGGACGAAAGCTAACTCTAGCTAGATTTCCATTATGTTGCATTATGATTGACGACAATGTAGTTGTGCTAGATAGAAAACTACACTATGAAATCTTACACATATTAGATTTCACTCACCGTGCAACGATTTAAGGCAGAAAGCTAACTCCAGCTAGATTTCCATCAGGGTGTAATGTGATCGATGATCATGTGGTTGTGTTACATGGAAAACTACCTTATGAAAGATAACACACATTAGCTTTCACTCATCGTGTCATGTTGTTAAAATGAAAGCTAACTCCAACTAGATTTCCATCACGGTGTAATGAGCTAACACACATAACATTTCCCTTATAGTGCCATGTTGTTAAAAGGAAAGCTAAATCCATCTAGATTTCTATCCTGGTGTAATATATTTGGTAACAATGTAGTTGTGTTAGATGGAAAACTACCTTATGAAAGCTAACACACATTAGCTTTACTTAGCGTGCAATGTTTTAAGAACGAACGGTGCAATGTGATCGATGATGATGTGGTTGTGTTAGATGAAAAACTACCTTATGAAAGCTAACACACATTAGCTTTTACTCATCATTCCATGTAGTTAGAAGGAAAGCTAACTCCAGCTAGATTTTCATCATGCTGTAATGAGCTAACACACACCAGCTTTCACTCATCGTGCATGTTGTTAGAAAGAAAGCTAACTCCAGCTAGATCTGCATCATGCTGTAATGTATTTGATGACAATGTGGCTGTGTTATATGGAAAACTACCTTACGAAAGCTAACACACATTAGCTATTACTCACCATGCAAAGTTTTAAGTACGAACGGTAACTCTAGATATATTTTTAACATGGTGGATTTTAATTGATGACAATGTGGTTGTGCTAAATGAAAAATTAAATTATGAAAGCTAACACACATTAGATTTCAGTCACCATGCAACAATTTAAGGGTTGAAAGCTAACTCCAGCTAGATTTCCATCACGGTGTAATGTGACAATGTGATTGTGTTAGATGGAAAACTACATTATGAAAGGTTACAGACATTAGATTTCACTCACAGTGCAATGATTTAAGGATGAAAGCTAACTCCAACTAGATTTCCATTGTGGTGCGATGTGATTGATGACAATGTGGTTGTGTTAGATGGAAAACTACCTTATGAAAACTAACACACATTAACTTTCAGTCATTGTGCAATGTTATTAAAATGAAATTTAACTCCAGCTAGATTTTCATCATGGTGTAATGCGATAACACACATAATATTTTCCTCATAGTGCCATGTTGTTAGAAGGAAAGCTAACTCCAGCTAGATTTTCATCATGGTGTAATGTATTTGATGACAATGTGGCTGTGTTAGATGAAAAACTACCTTATGAAAGCTAACATACATTAGCTTTACTCACCCTATAATGTTTTAAGAATGAAAGCTAACTCCAACTAGATTTTCATCATAGTGCATTGTGATTGATGACAATGTGGTTGTGCTAGATGGAAAAATACACTATGAAAGCTTACACACATTATATTTCACTCACCGTACAATGATTTAAGGATGAAAGCTAATTCCAGCTAGATTTTCTACACGGTGCAATGTACTTAATGACAATGTGGTTGTGTTACATAGAAAAACACCTTATGAAAGCTAACACACATTAGCTTTCACTCATCGTGCCATGTTGTTAAAATAAAATCTAACTCCAGCTATATTTCCATTATGGTGTAATGAGCTAACACACATAAGCTTTCCCTTATAGTGACATGTTGTTAGAAGGAAAGTTAACTCCAACTAGATTTCCATCATGATGTAACGTATTTGATAACAATGTGGTTGTGTTAGATGGAAAACTACCTTATGAAAGCTTATCATACATTAGTTTTACTGATCGTGCAATGTTTTAAAATGAAAGTTAACTCTAGCTAGATTTCCATCATGGTGCATTGTGATTGATGCCAATGTAGTTGTGTTAGATGGAAAACTACATTATGAAAGCTGACACACATTATATTTCACTCTCCATGCAATCCTCTAAGGACGAAAGCTAACTCCAGCTAGATTTCCATCACAGAGCAATGTGATCGATGATGATTTGGTTGTGTTAGATGAAAAACTACCTTGTGAAAGCTAACACACATTAGCTTTCAATCGTCGTGCCATGTTATAAGGAAAACTAACTCCAGCTAGATTTGCATCATGGTGTAATGTATTTGATGACAATGTGGTCGTGTTAGATGGAAAACTACCTTATGAAATCTAACACACATTAGCAATTACTCATCGTGCAACGTTTTAAGAACGAAAACTAACTCTAGCTAGATTTCCAACATAGTGCATTTTGATTGATGATAATGTGGTTGTGCTAAATGAAAAACTGCAGTATATGAAAGCCAACACACATTAGATTTCATTCACCGTGCAACGATTTAAGGTCAAAAACTAACTCCAGCTAGATTTCCATCACGGTGCAATGTGACAATGTGGTTGTGTTAGATAGAAAACTAATTCCAACTAGATTTTCATTATGGTGTAATGAGTTAACACACATGAGCTTTCACTCATCGTGCCATGTTGTTAGGAGGAAAGCTAACTCCAACTAGATTTTCGTCATGGTGTTATGTATTTGATGACAATGTGACTCTTTTAGATAGAAAACTACCTTATGAATTCTAACACACATTAACTTTCACTCACTGTGCAATGTTTTAAAAACAAAAGCTAACTTCAACTAGATTTTCGTCATGGAGTTATGTATTTGATGACAATGTGACTCTTTTAGATAGAAAACTACCTTATGAATTCTAACACACATTAACTTTCACTCACTGTGCAATGTTTTAAAAACAAAAGCTAACTTCAACTAGATTTCCATCTTGGTGCAATGAGCTAACACATTAGCTTTAACTCACCGTACAATGCTTTAAGAATGAAATCTAACATGTTAAAATGAAAGTTAATTATAGTTAGATTTCCATCATCGTGTTATGTATTTGATGGAAATGTGGTTATTTTAGATAGAAAGCTACCTTATGAAAACTAGCACACATTAACTTTCACTCAATGTGCAATGTTTTAAGAACAAAGGCTAACTCCAGCTAGCTTTCCATCCTGGTGAAATGAACTAACACACATATTAGCTTTCACTCATCATGCCATGTTGTTAGAATGAAAGCTAACTCCAGTTAGATTTCCATCATGGTGTAAAGTATTTGAGGACAATGTGGCTGTGTTAGATGAAAAACTAACTTATGACAACTAACACACATTAGCTTTTACCAAAGCTAATTTCAACTAGATTTTCATCATGGTGAATTGTGATTGATGATAATGTGGTTGTGCTAGATGAGAAACTACATTAGAAAATCTAACACACATTAGATTTCACTCATCGTGCAACGATTTAAGGACGAAAGCTAACTCCAACTAGATCTCCATTACGGTGCAATGTGATTGATGATAATGTGATTGTGGTAGATGAAAAACTACCTTATGAAAGCTAACACACATTACATTTTTCTCATCGTGCCATGTTGTTAAAAGAAAAGCTAACTCTAGCTAGATTTCCATCATGGTGTGATATATTTGATGATAATGTGGTTGTTTTAGATAGAAAGCTACCTTATGAAAACTAACACATATTAGCTTTCACTCACCGTGCAATGTTTTAAGAACGAAAGCCAACTCCAACTAGATTTCCATCATGGTGCAATGTGATTGATGACAATGTGGTTGTGTTAGATTTAAAAATTGCATTATGAAAACTAACACATATTAACTTTCACTCACGGTGTAATGTTTTAAGAATGAAAGCTAACTATAACTAGATTTCCATCACGGTGCAATGTGATTGATGACAATGTGGTCATGTGAGATGAAAAACTACCTTATGAAAAGTAACACACTTTATATTTCAATAACCGTGCAATGTTTTAAGAACGAAAACTAACACTAGCTAGATTTCCATCGTGGTGTAATGTGATAGATGACAATGAAGTTATGTTAGATAGAAAACTTCCTTATGAAATCTATCGCATGTTAGGTTTCACTCACCATGCCATGTTATTAGAAGGAAGCTAACTCCACTATATTTCTATTATGGTGTAATGTATTTGATGACAATGTGGTTGTGTTAGATGGAAAACTACCTTATGAAAACTAACATGGATTAGCTTTTAGTCACCATGCAATGTTTTATGAATAAAAGCTAACTCCAACTAGATTTCCATCACGGTGTAATGTGATTGATGACAATGTGGTTCTGTTAGATGAAAAACTACATTAGGAAAAGTAACACACATTAACTTTCATTCATCGTGCAATGTTTTAAGAACGGAAGCTAACTGTAGCTAAATTTCCAACACATTCATACACATACATCAATAATATAAGTTCCATGTTCATAGTCAAATAGGAATTTGGTGGGTTTATCTGAGTTGAAATCTGTCATTCTTTGATACTTCTTGGATCTCTTATTGTGATCTCTTTATATATATTTTATGTAATTTATATGTAAATTCCCTTTTGCTAGCGTGCACAAGATGTAGGGGAACAATGTTTCGTGGCATACAAAAGGGCTACCCTATTGTTTTGAATTATTGCAACTATATTAATTTTTTGAACATACACTTCATATGGTTTAACCTTAATTACAAACTACAATTCAAATGTGTTACAGAAATTGGGAGGAGTTACAATGGAAAATATAATTTTGATAAGAGGGGACTATGTTGACCTCCTAATTAGTGGTAAAGTTATTGGACTAGGAAGGGTTGAATCTACAGAGACTACAACTCATTATGGTGGAGAAAGGCTTAATGTAGGATATGTTATGGTTTTGATAATTGATGTCATTGAACCACATTTGATTGTGGAAGATATTGATGAAGGGGACTTACATCCACGGAAGATCATAGATTTGAGGCATAACAAAGGTAAATCAAAATGTTGAAGCACATGTTAAGTTGTTTTGATAGTACATTGTTTGTTTTTTTGAGCAAATACTAAGTTTGTTTAATTTGCAGTATATGTGCAAATGTCTCTTCTGCATTTTCTATTGGAGACACGGTAGATATTTTGCAATGTGGAGTGAAGGTGGGTGAAGGTTCCATATTCAATACAAAGATTGGTCAAAAGGTGCATGCAAGGATGGTAAATAAAGGATCCATGGTGGTTAACATTGAGAAGGTGTTAAAACATGATGCTCTTTTTCCACATCCAACAGGATTTGAGAATACACTAGGGGGTGCATTGGTATCTTATGAGATTTGGCTAGAATCAGATTTGGAACCTCATTGTCAGATCATCCAGTAAATACTCCCCAAGATAGGCTTACATTCACATGTAAATAGGTTTCTCCTACACATGAGTGCATGGGAACAAGCATGTGCATTGCCAAAGGGATCATAGTTAATGTTCATGAGAATGACATGGTTGAGGGTGAAATGTTAGGTGAAAAGGAATTCATTGTTTTTGTGGATGACATAGGAAGAAATTGTGAAAGATGTAGGATTGGGGATAAGTTTATACATTGTTTGGTTAGATGGCTAATAAATAAGTTGGTGGAAAATGAAGGTGAGATTTTAAGGGTGAATAAAAATTTCAAAGAGGCACCCAAGGAAATGGCGGCATGGGATCTTATAGAGGACACAAGTCCCTTAAACACATGGGATGGTGATATTTCTAATGAAAAAGATACAGACTCAATTGCTATGCACATAATGATAACATATAAAAGGATTAAACGAGTTGTGGCCTACAAAAAAAGTTGGAAACTTTCAAACATAGAGAGATGAAGAGAAAGAAATCCGACTTTTGGTAGTGGATGAATGTTGCAAACAAGATTGTCTTCAATATGTGGATAGGAAATCCATTGCAGCTGCTAGAAGGGGTATGAAACTCTTAAAATGAATGGTATTAGGGAATTTGTCTTGAATTCACTCCTTTCCAACACAATCATGTCAAAGAGCCATGGCCATGGCCTACCTCCTACTGTTAGGAAAGTAAAGGATGTGAGGTTTAATGGAGATATTATTTGTAAGAAAGAATGGTACAAGATACATAATATTCCTCAAAGCACCTTCAATACTTACCAACATAATTTTTAACAAGGACATGTCAAAGGAATACATGGTAACACCAACAAATGAAAACCACGTGCACATACTATGGCAACCATAGAAATATTGCACAAAATTGTAATGGATAATTCAGATTTTTCACTGAACCGAACATGACAAGTTGAAGAAGATGGAATGTCTGCTCCTTTAAGATTGTTGCCATCAACGTACACCCAAAGTTCTTTGTTAAAAGAGATCGATGAGGCTCTTCAAGAGCTCAATTTTTCATCAATATCACAACAAACAATGAGCAATATTTAGAATACTATTTTCTAGATGTGGCATTCTCAAAGAACACTAACTTCAATAAATGTAGTGAATGTATCGTGTTGAAAGCACAGATGAAGACAACGACTACAAAAGAGTTGGAAGAAAAGGAGCGAGCTAGACTGAAGAAACATAATAAGATTGTTATGTGTGGAATATATTGCTACTATGCCCACAGAATTATGTCAAAGTGGTATCCAAAGGAATACTTGAGCATTATCCATGATAAAATGGAAAAACACAGACTTCAACCCTAAGATTACGTGTCAAATCAAAATCTGTTGCAGGAACAAACTTGGGTTTGTCGTTGATAGGTATGCTAACACATGGGCATAGCACAGGAGGTTTTGGTCATTTCTCCTTACGATTTGCACACATGGGATCACAATTTACCATTAAATCTCTTGAAAAGTGCTTAAGGGACCTTGAAGACACACACCTTGATATGTATGGTGATTTGATTTATGAGAGTGGAAGTTCAAGAAACCCACTTTCAAATGCATTACTTCAAAACTCTATTTACTCAAAATGTAGAGTGTACAAGGATGTTTTACTATCTTTAAATGGAAGCTCAAAAAATCAAAATCTTGATTTTAAACCTCTTCCTCCACATTTGTTGTTACATTTGGACAATGCAACTAGTGATAATAAGAATCATTATGTTTTCATGTTTCTATCACTATTAACTGCACTTGGTGTCGTCACCACTATTGAGGTGGGGTTCTTGCTTGTGGGGCACACCCATGAAGACATAGATGGAACCTAGGGAAGAATGTCTTCCAACTTGAAAAGTGAAGAAATATATTCTTTACCTGAGATGATGGATACATATCGCACAATAGAATAAAAACGAGTGTTTCCACCTAAACTTATTGACAAAGTGTATGAATTCAAAAGTTCTCTTAATGGGTACATCAAGGAGGGGGAAAATGGACTAGTTGGACATATTAATGCCCAATACTTCCAATTTCTTGTACTCAATGATGTTCCAGTTATAAGGTATAAAGAATCCATCAGATACATTGAGTGGTAAGAACAAGTTGAGTTGTGGAATATAGATGATGAAGGTCGACCTATATTGCCCACAGGGAAGCCATCTTTCTTACGTCCCAAAGACAATGATGTTTATTTAAAAGAACTAAAGGAAGGAATAACATCATACCTAAAAATGTGGAAAGAGACTATTGGCAATAAGAATTCACCAATTGTTATAGAGGAATGGAATAAAAAGCTAGAGTATTGGAAAAGATTTCTTGATGCATTAGATGGAATCTACAATGACCATACATCCTTGGATGAAAGTGATTCTTCTTCTGATGATTTTTGGCCCAAGATGAGGCCAAATGTTAACATTGATGGTAATGCACTCCATGCAATATCAAGTATTATGGATGGGGATTTTGATAATGTGACAGATGAAGCGGTATATGTTGGACCCAAGTGCAATTATCCAAATCCAGCATTCGATCCTAGATTTGATGTTGAGAAAGAAAAGATGTTGTTTGTTAGATCAGGAAATGAGGATGAAGGAGAGATGATTTGGATGGAAAAATCCACCTCAGATATCCTCCAGAATGATGACAGTGAGACCCTTCATGTAAAGATTGATTGGTGGCATCCTAGCTCAGGGAAATACAAGGGAAAATTTTTAGAACAATATTGGGTACCAAATCTTGATGACACATAACTTGGATCTATTCCAATTAATACCATAGTTTGGGCATGGATGCCAAAGAAAGAAGATTGCAGGAAGACCAAGATAAATAAATGTGGTGTACAAGATGTACTTGATCTGCTTGAGCGGATATAAGGAGATTATGTAGAGATGATTCATGAATGTAATTTTTCTTTTTGAATGACTTTTAGTATACATGAAGAAACATTTTTCAATGTTTGTAGTATAATAAATACTCTTCAAGCTACTTTTTGAGGAGTTTTATATTATTTACTACATATATGAAAATTCCACTTCAAGTTCAATGTTAATTGATGTGATGATACTTTATGCAAATTAGATAACACCATTAAAATTTTAAAATTTCAATTTGTCTTTTAGATCAACATAACATCTCACTATATCAAATGTGCATAATTATATTCATTAATGCACGTACAAAACCCTTACCTTATTTATTATTAGCTTTTGGTCACTCTCTTCAATACCACTTTGAGCTTTTCATTTTTTTCCTCTGATGATTGGTGGAGTGTCCACTCGAAATGTTTCAATTCACACAATTTAATTCCATAAACTCTCTTTGTAATTATGATTAACTATGGAAATCTTCATCCTAAATTTGTACTTGATCTGCTTGAGAAAATATAAGGAGATTAGGTGGAGATGATTCATGAATGTAATTTTGATTTTTGAATGACTTATTAATATACATGAAGAAAAAGTTGTCAATGTTTGTAGTATATCAAATATTCTCTTCAAGCTACCTTTTGGCAAATTTATATTATTTTCTACATATATGAAAATTTTGGTTCAACTTCAATGTTAATTCATGTGATGATAGTTTATGCGAATGCACCTTAAAAAACCTTATAGACCTCCTTTGTGAATAAATGTAATGCACTTGCAATAAGGTTTGAAGTGAGCTTTCCCTATTATTTGTTATTATAGTTGATATAAATTTAATTATACTACTATGTTGCATTCAAATTCATAATTATATTTTCTCATGTAGACTTTAAAGTGGTGCCAATTATGTACTAGTATATTAACTTATACTCAAAAAATACAGTTCTAACATTTTGAGTGTGCAGGTTTGATCAGTTTGTCACCATTGTGATTGATTTTCTGGATTAAACTGTGTGAAGGTTTTTCAAACCAACGTTTTGAGAGGACACTCCACCCATGCTTGTTACAGGAACCATGAAAAACTCATTGTGGAATGAAAAAATTTCACATAACTTAATCCATAAAATCAATCATTAAGTAGTAACATCATGTTAACTTTAATTCATGTTGGACATTATCATCAAATACATTGCATCATAAAGATGATTTAATCCATGTGAGATTTAATGCTGATTGTAATGCACTACATGTAATATAAGTATTATGGATGGAGATTTTGAGAATGTGACGAATGAATTGGTATATGTTGGACCCAAGTGCAACAAGCTAATGCCAAGATTCAATCCTATGATTGAAGTTGAGAAAGGAAATTTGTTTCTAGTTAGATCATGAACTGAGGATGAAGGAGAGATGATTTGGATTGCAAAAACCACCTCATATATCTTCCAGAATGATGATAGTGAGACTCTTCATGTAAAGGTTGATTGATGGAAGCCTAGTTCAAGGAAATATAAGGGAAAATTTTAGAACAATATTGGGTACCAAACCTTCATGACACATGACTTGGATCTATTCCAGTTAATACCATAGCTTAGGCATGGATACAAAAGAAAGAAGATTGTAGGAAGACCATGATAAATAAATGTGGTGTACAAGTTGTAATTGATTTGTTTGACTGAATATAAGGAGATTAGGTGGAGATGTTTCATGAATGTAATTTTCTCTTTGAACGAGTTATTAATATACAAGAAGAAACACTTTTCAATTGTTTGTTGTATATAAAATATTCTCTTCAAGCCCTTTTTTTGAGGAATTTTATATTATTTACTAATATGAAAATTTTGGTTCAACTTCTATGTTAATTCATGTGATGGTACTTTATGTGAATTAGATAACACCATTTGATTTTTAACTTTTTAATTTGCTTTTGATATAAACTCAACATGTCACTATATCAAATGTGCATAATCATATTCAATAATGAACCTTAAAACATCTTCTAGACCTCCTTTGTGAATACTGTAAGGCATTTGCAATAAGGTTTGAAGTGACTTTTCCCTATTATTTGTTATTATAATTGATATAAATTTAATTGTTCTACTCGGTTGCATTCTAATTAATATTATATTTTCTTCTGTAGACTTTAAAGTGGTGCGAACTTTGTACTAGTGCAATATCTTATACTCAACAAAGACAAAGTAGTAACATTTCCAGAGTGTAGGCTTTCACAGTTTGTCATCATTGTGACTGATTTTCTGGATTAAGTTGTTAGTGAGTTTTTCAAACCAACATTTCAAGTGGGCACTCCACGCATGATCGCCGGGGGAACAATGTAAAATTCATTATGGTTTTAAAATATTTCACATAGCTTAATCCCGAAAATCAATAGCCAAGTATTAACATTTAATGTCAATACTACATAAGTTAATAATAGCCACAACACAATATTAATATGTTGTTAAATAACTTTATATTATGTAAGAAATTTCTTACACAAATTATTAATAATTCACTAATCAAATATTGGTGACTTTTATTTTAATAAGTAAATGTAAATATTAATAATAATCAATGTATATCATTAAATACATTTATAGGTAAAATTTCTCACATAAATCTGTTATTCATAAAATCAACATTCATTAACTTGTTTTCTAATACACCACCACCACCAATAATAATAATATATTTTGTCTCTATTCTAATTCATAATATATTTTAATCATTACTAAGATAAAACCTATTTTACTTTAAGTCATAAAATATTTTCTCTTGTCCACTATCAAGTGGTGCCAACTTCCAAAAATAAAACATCATACTCAAAATAGACTTAAGACTTACTATGGTAACTCAACCTAAACACATTTGTTAACATAATTTCAATTAAATGAAATTCCAAGATAATAATAACAACAAACATTGATTATTAATGTCATTAAATAACTTTAATAATAATATGTAAAAAAATCTTCTACAATCTATTTTTCGTGATATAATCATTCATCAACTTAACTTTCATTAGAAAATATAAATAATAGTAATGTAAATAAATTATAGTTCTATTCTAACGCATAATTGTTTTTTATCATTAAAATAATAAACTTAGCATGGTAACACTTAATATATAATAGTTTTTCTTGTCACTTGTAAAATGTTGCCAACCTTCTAATATATTACAACATGATACTCAACACATACAATATTCCTTGCTATGTCGAGAATTAAAATTGTTATAATAACCAACACATTTGTATTATGTCATTAATTAGTTTTTAAATGGGTCATTCTAAAATTGTGCCAACCTTCTACTAGTATAGAAACTCAACAACACCAATGTACTAGTTACCATATCAAATTATAATTCAATTGCTTAATCATAGTATCATATACAATATTAATGTCATTACATAAACTTAATCACCTTACCATTTAATACAAATTATACATAATATTAATAGAAATTATGTAAGGAATCAAAGTCTAAGAATTTCATCATTTTGAAAGAATCAAAGTCTAAGACTTTCATAATTTTAATTTGTTACAGAGGATTAGAAAGGTGTAATCTAGGTGTTAACACGGTCCCTCTCCCCCCATGTTGTAAAGGGTTCTAGCTCAATGGAAGAGCACCTGCATTACAAGCAGGATGATGGTGGTTTGATTCCTCCGTGCCCTAACAGAAATTAATAGATGATATAAAATTTTAATGGTAATATAAATATTGTAAGATATCTATATTTTCAATATAAATATACTCTTTTCAATTAAACACATTGTTCAAATACTTCATAAATAAATAATGAACACTTGCGATAATTAGTTCAGTTGGTTTTCTCCCTTTCCTCTTGAATATGAGAAAAATCAAAGTGTACTGCACTAATTCTATTATAGTTCAGAATTGATTTTGACTGTTAAAATAATTAATATTAATAAATAAGGGAGGCTTTACTAACATCAATATCATTAAATAAATTTATAGGTAAGAAATTTCTCACGTCAATCGATTATTCATAAAGTAAACATTTATCAACTCCGTTTTTAATACACTACCACTACCAATAACAATATTAATAAATTATATTGCTATTTAATTCATAATTTACTTTAATTATTACAAGGGTAGAACTTAGATTTTAAAGTCATAAAATATTTTCTCATTTTGATTATAAGTGGTGCCAACTTCCAAAAATAAAACAACATACTCAACAAAGACAAAAATAATTACTATGACAATGTTTATAATTGTTGTAGTAACACATACAATGTTGGTATTATGTCATAAAATAATTTAATCAACTTAAAATTTAATACAAACTATAAATAATATTAATAGAAGTTATGTAAGGATTCAAAGGCTATGACTTTCCTCATTTTGAAAGAACCCTTGAATCTAGAGGAAGTTCTAAATTCTAGATCTAACCCATCTAGTTCTAATTGAGATGTAATATTTCCTTTTGAATGGTTGAATACTAAAGTTTTACTTGAAATAAATAAAAAATATTAATTGAGAAAATAGTTCATTGGATTAATTCTTCCAAATTTAATGGAATAGTTCTTTGAGTTGATTTTTCTACATTTAATAGAATATGTATTTAGAGATTTACAAAAAAAAATCAATGTGGATGAAGTCCGTGTAATAGAATATTTCCAAATTTAATGAAATATGTGTTAACCCTTTGGATACATTGAAGGGAGAAGAAGAGCAAGAAAACTATAGTCCATTGTTGCCAGAGTTTATTCTTGAGTCTACATCCCTTTGTCCCTTGGATAACTTTGTGTTCTTCCCAAGCTTGCCTTTTCTTGTGAGCTTGCTATCGAGAGATGGAGGATTGAAGTGGTGGAGGCCCAGGTGGAGAACTCAGTTTCTCCGGTTTCCAGACGTGCCGACATAGGTTTTCATTCTTGTAATCTCTGATTTATATTAATAGAAATATATTTTCCTGTCCAATAATGTGTATTTCAATGAATATTGAATCCATGGATGATTTTAAATGCTTATATGTTATTGATTATATATGCTATAGTAGGCATAACACTATTATATAGCATGCTTGTCTTGTTTGCTGATTGTTGAGAGAGAAAATTGCTAACACAAGTGAGATTGAAAAACCTCAACGGGGATCTACATCAACCATCCATAATAAGGTATGTTTTGAGATCCTTTAGTGTTAGATGTTTATTTCTCTTGCATATTGGGAAGGGAATGATTTATGCAGTTAATTTGTTTGTTATGGTACCCCAAGCCATAGAAATTTTTCTCTGTAACAAAAAGCTACATGCATCACTTAACATATACATGAAAAGGTGTGATAAGAAAAAGAGTCGGTAGGAATTACAACTTCAAAACACATTAGTTCCAAACTTGTGGAAAAGTTGAAGAAGACAATAGCATAAGTACAGGAGGAGCTTGAACAGGTAGTGAAAATATTTCAGGGTTTTCAAAGCAAGGTCACAATAACGAAGGTTTCCTACTAATGTGGCTCGGGACAAGCCATGGGTGAGTGTTGGGGGCCTATTGTCCCTAGGAAAAGTTAGGAAAATTTGGACCATAATTATGTTCAGGAAGATAAAGATTATGGTCGCAAGAAGGAAGAAGAATCGCGACAAAAGAAGAGTTGCGATAGAAGAAGAATAGAGCAACTGAAAACGACAGTTCGACTGATTATGGGTAAGAAGTCAGTTAGAATAAAACATGCTTTTGGTAATAAATCATAATTGTATTTTGGGATAGTAGTTCCTATTTTCAGTTGTAAATGAATGTACAAAAATAGAAATGACATCCTGTGGGATAAAAGAAAAGAGTCAGTTGATTAAGACATGTAGAAGCTTATAAAAACGAGAACCCAAGCTATGTGTGGGTTGTTTGTTCATCTTGGGGGTTGGTCATTATTGTAGAGCAGAGTTAAGAGAGGGGAGAGTTGCTTAGCTAGAGAATTGATCCAAGCTATATGTAGATTGACAATTGAGAGAAGGAGAGAAGAAATACATAGACCCAAAACCAGAGAGCATGAAAGGAGAGAAGTCTATATGATTTGTAAGGAACATCTAAAGAAAAGTTAGCAAGCTGAGTGCATAGATGAAAGGTGCTAACCAATTTCTCATGCCAGATGATGAGCACCTTTGTGGTTTTTCCTAGATGGGTTTCCACCTTAAATGTTCTTTGTGTGTCTTTGATAATTATGTTTATGTCGAATGCATGCATGTTGTGAATTAGTGGATACGAATATGTTGCATAGCGTCTGTTATGAATAAACCCATATATG
Organism: Pseudotsuga menziesii; assembly: GCA_001517045.1. NCBI lineage: Eukaryota > Viridiplantae > Streptophyta > Pinopsida > Pinales > Pinaceae > Pseudotsuga > Pseudotsuga menziesii. The sequence continues at coordinate 301,440 of LPNX010034240.1, read as the reverse complement.
TGTGTGTGTGTGTGACTAATAGATTGAATCTATGATAAGGATTTTTATGTTGAATACTGGAATATGTGTCGACTGGTAAATAAATTGTTATCTTGAATGAATAAGCAAGCACAAGAAGTATGATTCCCGGCTTCGGTCGAGTGGTTTGATAAATTACTGTAAGAAAAGAAACCCCCCCCCATACCTACAGAAGCCTGGTTCTAATAGTTCCCATAAGGTATCTCGGGTGAGATTGCATATGCGTCACAAGTGTTTCCGATGGGGTCCTCCTCTGTCGACCAATATCTCAGGTTTTGTTGATGACTGAGGATATGAACCTGGGTTGACTGAAGGTGAAGCCAAAAAAAATCCTCATGAAGGTTGTTGGAGCATTAGTCAAGCTGAAAGGCATAACAAACCACTCAAAAAGGCCTTCCCAATATTTGAAGGAAGTCTTCCAAACATTGGTTTGCTCAAATGACACTTGATGATAGCAATATTTCAAGTGAATCTTGTTGAAATACTTCCCCCCATTGAGTTGGTCAAGGAGGTCATCCATCCTGGCAATGGGATACCGAATCCAGACAGTGATATATTTTAGAGTTCGTAGTCAATATAGAGTCACCATGTCATGTCTTCCTTCTGTACCAAGACAATTGGGATCCCACAAGGTGAGGAGTTGGGTTGAATGTGCCCCTTTTGGATTAACTCTTGAATCTGGTGTTTGATTTCTTCATTTTCCATGAGGGAATGTATACTGACCAATTAAGTAAAGGTGCACCAAGGATCAAATCAATAGAATGCTTGACCTGACAATGTATCAGAACCCCGACAGGTGTGGTGAATATGTCATTGTATGATTCCACGATCTTGTCCACCTGCTTCTGATGTGTAGAGGGGTGTTGTGTGTAGGTGGTGGATTTTGCTGTGATCTTTTGTTCACCCTCATAGCAAACCATGAAGAGTTTGAATTTCCCTATCTGGGAGATTACCTTCTTGCACTGCTTCATTGTGATGAGAGACACTCCAGTAGTAAAAAGTGTCTCTAGTATCCCGTAGATTTTCTTTCCTAAAGTAATAATGACACTACAAGGTCTAGACTCATACACAACATGACGTTTCCACATATATGGTTGTCCTAAAAGAACATCACAAACTTAAAGTAGGGAAACATCACAGATTACATCATCTTTGAAGGGCTTGATGTCGTTGGAGAGGCAGTTTGAGACTTGAAAAACCGACCCAAGAAGTTTGAGACCTGAAAAACCGTAGAAAATTACAAGAAAATTGCCAAAATGAAAAAAATTGTTTTGAGTTAGTGGAATAGGTGGGTTTCCACCTATACCCATTTGGATCAGGGTCATGCTTTGATTAAGCAATATTAAATGATATTAAGAGGGGATTAAGAGGGAGAAATCCATGCATATAAAAATGGAGAGTTTAGATTGTGAGGGGTTCGTTCCTTCACTCATTTTTTGGAATCCAATCATTCGAATTCCATTCCTCCTTATTCTATCCTTCACTTGCGATTACGTGAGACTGATACTTATGAAATAGGATTAGAGTAGCCATAGGTGAATTCAAAATTTCCATGCCATTGACCCTGGTATACTGGTGCGTAAGAGGAACCTTTCCTACAACTTGTGCCTTGGGGTCCTAATTCAGAGACTTCATGTTTGATCCGTGCTAGAGAAGGGAATTAGAGGCTACCTAAAGGATTGTTAGCTCAGATAAGGGAGCTTTTTCCTGGCATTGTGCATGTTGACGGGGAAGGATAATTGAGGAATGGGATAGATGTGGTGGTGGGTTTCTACACCAGTGGGTTACATGAGAGATTGAAATGTAGGGAGGTTTGGAAAAGAGATTTTCCCTTATGGACTGATAGCCATGTCTTGGGGGTGATCTATCAAGAAATATATGACTCAACGGAGCCTATGGATGGGAGGAATATCCTTCACCTACAACGAGTTGGAGAACTATTTATTAAGATACGTGTCTAACTATGTGTGAATTCCAAGGATATTTATGTTTACCTCTTGCTTAATTAATTGCTATGTGATTGTTTATGAGCATGTAATTGTATGGCATTCTTTATGTGTGTTTCCTATATGGAATTTCTTGTAAATGGATAATGTATGCTTATGTTAATTTGGATGAACAGATTGTTTATTATTCCATTGTAAATTGATAATGATATTTAGGCAAAATGAAATTGGGTGTTAGAGGTGTATTGAATAAGCTACTTGAGCACCTCGTGGTCTCTATGGTCAATTGAGGTTGTCGAGTAAATGACATAGGAAGATAAGGAAAAAAAGGTTGATAGCAAAGTTTCCGAGTAAGTATGGGAGGTGGGTATATGTTAGCATATCAAAAATAAATTATGGAATTTGTAAGTATCTATGTTATTTTATTTCTATCATTTTATAATTTTTTTATGTAAGTAAGAGCGATATTATATTATTATATCATAAATAAAAGTACATAATAGAGTCTAGAGGGCCAGGATAGAGGCCCTTAGATAGCTAATATATTCAATTGTCAAAAGAGACTGATACCTATACATTTTACAAAAAGAAGGCCTATGAGACTGAACATAAAATTGATGGCCTTATACATATGCAACCTTTTGAGGGAGGACCTATAGAAAAACTAAAATCCGAAATCGAGCAAGCATAAAAACTAAGGCGTAACAAACATAAAACTAAGTATTTTGACATCTTATTTCCTGAATGGAAGCTCCATCTTGCACAAAATGGTGTCATGATTGACAATAACCATCGTGGGTGAGCCCAAGCCATGACCAGATAGGATAGAGAGAATCATAGAGATTTTCTTGTCCATTTATTCGAGTCTAAATGAGGCATCTTCCATGTGGTGACAATGTTCAAAATACATATCACACAGGGCATGAACCAAAGGCGAATTATCCTCATAATTCAAGTGCAGAGACTTAAATCAGTGAGCACATAAGGGCTTAATTGAATTCAATGAAGGAGGTGTCATATTAGGCTGAAGAAAAGGTGGCAGCAAGCTATCCCCATAGCCAAGAAAATTTCTCATATTGTCGAACCATTCCACCTGACAAGGTCATTCATTCTCCTTTTGGTCAATTTAGGAAGTTTCTTCATCCACCAAAAGATCCATGTTCCATGGCAGGGATCGTTCGCTCAAAACAATAGATATGGGTGGTGAATCTAAAGCTATCCAAACGTGAGGAAGACAACCACACCCATGATAAGAGCGTCCCTGGAGCCTAAGGATAGGAATTCTCTAGAACCAGAGCCAAACAAACTCGTTGTTCTTCAAATACACAGATAACTTGATTATGTTATCAGGAGGCCGACTATGGCGCTCGCTAGAAATAAGCTCCCCCAACACAATTGCCTTATCAAAATCATGGAATAAGTGTACCAAAAACCAAGTGATAATATCCTTAACAAATAAGAAATTTCCTCCACCCCACGTGAAGTTAAGGGCATCCACAGTGAACCAATCCATAACAGTAGGGAAGGACACAACAATAAACCTTTAGGCTAGGTGATGCGATTGAGTTGTGTTATATTCATAAGGTTACTCATTAAAATAGGGATGGGCCATATTAAATACACTTTCCCTCCCATCCTAGTCATTCTCCATGTGGAGTTCATCACACTCTATTATCACCTCATTCAGGGATCTGTCATTTTATAATTAATGGGACAACAAAAAACCTTTATATTAAATCTATTATTTGTGATAGGGTATAAAATTTGCAAGAAACAAATTATGGAGTGTAGTCAATAGGAGAGTTGTTGAGATATGACATGATATTTGGTTTTGAAACAATGTTTATCGTTCATGACATGATTCTTTCTATGGTACACTTTTCAATTTACATAGTCATGTATATTATATTTTTTTGCATTATGCCCACCAATGCATAAACACTCATTACACTTTATTTTATGTTTGTAGATGGAAGCTAAAGAGGAGGAACATAATGCAGGAAATCAAAAAAACTTTTGGCCAAATAACCCACGTCATGCAAGTAGCTCAAACACTGACAATAGTTCCAACAAAGAATGTCGATCAATATAATTGGATGTTAATGGAAGTTGTTGTATGTTTTGAAATAGTTGTCTGTGAAAATCAGACATTTTGTATAATGTATTAGACATAATGTCCCAATTGGAATACACCGGGTTACCAATAAGTGTAACAATTACATATTGACATTTTGATTACTGTGGACCTTTATATTGTCCCATTTTGTATGACAAGGGACCTCTTATTCATACATAATAAAATAAGTTTGTTATTCTATTGCATGGCTAATGTCATTGTGAAATGTTACATAGATGATTAAATATTACAATGAATAGATGCAGAATGTGATGATATAACAAATTAATCCAAACATCATATCCAAATGCAATAATCAAAATTAAAATGATATGAATACTATTATAAAAAATATTTCATTTTATGATGAATAATGGAATTAACAAAATAAAAATAAAATATAGATGTATTAGTGCATTGTAATTTTTATAATAGTCATCAGTCACTGGTCACCAATGAGAAAATGATTACCGATACATTTCATTTTTTTAATGGCATTGATGCATTTAAGTCAAAGTCGCACCAATGCAGTTAATGATTAAATGTAAGCACCGATGCTTTTGAAATAACATCACAACGACGCAACAAAGGTTTTGTTGAATACACAAAATGCATTTTTATTATTTACACACACCGGTTCTTTCAATATAACAATGGACTTGTGTGAAAATATATTGTAACCACACCATAATGTAAAATTTGCAATGACCGTTAACGTCCTAGTCAACTTCAATGGTGCATTTTCCTTCTCAATCAACACCGGTGCGTTACAAAATGACATAAGCATCGATGTGATATTTCTTATAAAGCACCAATGCACATAAAGTTATATAGCACCGGTGCCATTAAGATTGGTAACCACACCAATCCTTTTTAACTTTGTACACATTGATGCTTTTTAAATGTGTACACATTGGTGCCTTTCATTCAATAAAGCACAATGATAAAAATCATTTGCTAAAGACTCCGACCGTTGAGTTTTTTTAGTTATAATAATTTTTTATAAAAACCTCTGCCAATCCATCCAATACCATTGGTGGAGGTTGTAGTAGATTTTTTTTTACATTTTTGGCCAATCTTGTTACACTTAAAACCTCCGTTATAACGTTCGCTACATGGTATTTTCCTTGTAGTGAAATAACTAAATAGATCATGATGCCTAGTCACAATAATCATAAGCTCTTGTAAATATAAATTGGGTAGTTAAAAGTGTATTACTGTTACTATAGAATATAAAGGGAAATTTTCAAAGTGACGTTACTTAAGTGTGTTAAGTGAGGTGCATAATAAAAAAACTCAATGTCATTAGAAACAAATAGATAACAAAGCTAAAATATATAATGTAGGTTGATACTAAATTAACTATAATGTACATTTATTTTCAGTACAAAGAATGAACTACAAGGTAGTAGGGATTGAATAATGTAAGGAATCATTATGAATCTTATTTATAAAGACACTTGTAGCATAGTTCATTCTTGTGACTGGATTAAGACAGAAAGATGTGGCCACAATGTAATATTGCATAATCCCCTTCCCAATTGCATTGTTTACATATTTACACAAGTGAAAATATAGTATCTACCCTTAATGTGATGGTTAAAAATTAGTCTACTATAAGAATAACACACTGCTAAGATTTCTAGGAACCCATTAACCATTGGAGGATGCAAAAAAATCATGATTATGCGAGTAATGGGCTTGCAAATGATATGCATGTGATTTCAAGGAGTAGGCAATGAGTTTATATAGATGCCATGTTATGTTGATATGCTTTGTATCCCAAACATTTTCAACACAATGACCTTTGTAATCACCGAGGTCAATGAATGTGATTGAATCTCGTTGCTAATTTTTCCTAGATTTTACATCTATATTAAGAATGAAACACAAAAATGTCATTATCAATGCATTAAAACAAATTTTGCAAATCCAAAGTCACTTCATAATCCTTACAATACCATGTGTAAGTTATCACCAAATGAACATTGTTTAGAGTAAAAAAGGAGGAGGGGGTTGTAGAAACTAATTCAAGATGCTAAACATGATGTATCTAATTGTTAATTATCTTATTCATTATTCAAATACATACACCCAACAACATGTCCCATAGAAGAGGAGAGTAAGGTTGAGAAAACATGCATATTCATCCCACAACTAATTAACTAATATGTTAGCAGGGCCATTACCTTTGTGGACACACCATTGGCATAAATATCATGGCATATTGAGACTTATTTGTGATTGCAAATAAGACATGAAAATAATGGAGTAAGCTAATCTTGTAATAAAAGAGCTTCTTTTCGACCACAAATATGATGAATATAACATAACGTTCAAGCATACACATAGTTCTACCGTGTTCCATGCATAATGGAATGATGCCCTACATATTTTTTCCAACTCTAAATCGATCCAAATTATGAAAAATTCAATCAAAGTTCTGAATCGATGATAACCCAGACCATTTGTCTTGCCAAATTCTTGCAACTATGGAAAAACTGGCTATAAAATTACGCAAACCAAAACAATTAAACCTTTATGCACAAAATAGTTCTTGCAGCTTGTAAAAATAAAAATCAACTCAATTAAAGAAATGCACTTTGGTAACATAAATACCCCGTAATCAATCTACCCATTTTGCGAAGTAGCCTAAGCCTTTCTAGTTTTGAACTTTTTCCCACTACCATCACTAGAATCCATCAAATCAAATCTTAATTTTTTCATTATTAAAATTTCATTTTTAACTATTTAAAAGGGTTCAACTCCCTCAAATACTTTTTCTATTACTTCATAGGGTTCAACTCCTTCAAATACTTTTTCTACTTCATAGGGTTCAACTCCCTCAAATGATTTTTCTATTGCTTCATATGTGTCCATCTCAACAATTAGTCCATTGGTTTTAGCTCTAGTGGTTGGGAGAAATTAATGTCACCCTCCCAACCCATTTCAATTCTTATAAGTAACATGTTTGCTCTTGTTGAACCCCTATATAATGATTGAGTAGACCTTTTTCCAAGAGAAAAATAGTTGTTCCAGTTGTTATTCATTAGAATCAAAGGTAACTGTTACAGCACAAGAGGACCTTCTCTATAATGGACATGTCCAATAGATGAAAAGAAAATCTCAGTCTCACAAAGAGATTCCACCCCCCATAAATAATGTTGAATCATGACACAAACAGACAGATACATTGAGGGATTAGCAACCCAAAATCAATCCACAATCAGTACTGTAACATAGGATATTAACCCAACTCCATCCCGATATCCAAGATGACTACAAAGAATACAAGTAAAACCATACATGGCTTATCAAAGGAGGCACTTGTGGGAATTCCAAATTGAAATAAGAGGAGAACAGAGTCTACCTCAATCATCCAAAAGATGTGACACTCAATCCTGCCATACTCATGAAAATAAATACATCAAAGATGTAATAAAAAGAGTAGGTCATCTCGAATCTAATAAAACTGAATTGTTCCATTCCCAACACATTCACCTTCAGTGAATTTAGTGTACTGTAGGAGGCCAAAGGCCATTGAAAGTGCCTCCTTTGATAAGCCATCCACATTCACATTGTATTCTCTATATACATGATGGAAGTCAAGAAGGAGAAAGGATGATTCCATATTCCTGATATTTTGACACCATCCATCCATATTGAGAGTAGTGAGGGTTGCCCTTCCATTGACCCAGTTGATAATGGTTGTTGAGTCACCACATACATGAAGAGAAGGTAAACCAAAATCCTTTGAGATCACAAGCAGAGCCCACAGTGCCAGAAGTTCAAATATGGTATTAGTGCTCTGTCCACAGCCCATCTTAATGCTAAAATAATGATCCTGACTGATCATTAAGTGAACCCCAACACCCCCAATCATATTAGCAGAGGCCCCATAAAAAAACCAAATCAGTACTGAATAACAGGTGCCAGACCAATATTTCTCATTTTGGCATGCTTATGAGCAATCGCAGGGTAAGTCTGAAGCTAATCCATGATGTTGAGACAAATGAAGTTTGCATCCAATTTAAGATCCTCAAAAATGACTCCGTTCCTAGTGAGCCACAACTGTCAGGACATGTGGAGTGGAAGGTGGAGAAATTCCTTTTCACTACTAAACCAAATTTCCAAATTTTCCATAAAAGAGGGTTCATTCCAATCCATGGACAGCTGAAGTCTCCCGCTAAGACAGATGATGATATAACGGGTGAATGAACAATTTGAGAAGAGATGATTGACCGATTCTTCACCACACCTACATAGACTGCATCTGTTGGGGCCTTTCCATCCCCTTTTAATCAGATTATCCCATGTGTTAATACGATTTTCCAAGCACAGTCAGATGAAACAAATCACTTTAAGAGGGATGTTACATTTCCAAATGAGATTAAGAGTACTAACAGGCCAGGCAGAGAGAAAACTCGAAGAGACGAGTTCATAGGCCAGATTAGCATTGACCATACCCGTGGCCTTGTTGAATGTCCAAAGTAGAGAGTCCTCTTTCTCAACAAGTCTCGGATACAACCATGTGATAAGCCAATAACATAATCAGTCCAAAGATCCTTCCAACAACCACCCATATCCAAATATTCTGCAGTAAGCCAATATGACTGAGAGGAGGCACCATCCCCAAAATTACGGGCATGATATAGTGATGTTATACCATAGTCTACTAGGTAACTTCTGAGATCCTCTGGAAGTACAAAAGAAGAGTTTAAGCCCGCCACAGGATCAACACCAATTCTGATTCTCTTTCCATTTCCAACCTTCCAACCCAGATACATGGTGATCCAAGTAAGAGATCCGATGAATCCATTCCAATAAAGGAAGCTCCTTGGATTGTGAAATTATGAAGATGTAACCAATTATCCATCAGTCGATATTTTAAATATTTATGCCTAATAATGTGGGACCAATTTCCCTTACCATTTAGTACCGTCCACACACTTTTTAATCTGAGTGATAAGCTAAACCAGTCTAGGTTCTTGATATCCCAACCACCAAACTCATATGGTCTAGAGATAGTATGCCAGTTGACCAGGTGCATTTTGTAATTCCCACCCAAATTTCCCTAGAGAAAATTGAAAATAGAGCATCTGAGACAATGCAAAATAGATTTGGGAATCCGAGCTAAGGTAAGCCAATAAACTGCCAATCCCATAAGAACTTATTTGACCAGAATCAATTTACCTCCAAGAGATAAAAGTATGTAAGTCCAATTACTGATCCTTTTTTCAAACCTTTTAATGATCCAGTGCCAATCATTGGTATAGTAACCCAAAGGTTTAAAGTAGTAACCAAGGTACTTGAAACCAACAGATATGGGGTCCATTTTATAAGGCAACATGGATAAGATCTTGTCTCTAGTAACCTCATCCACCTCATTGAACATAAAGGAGGACTTCTCAATACTTATATTCATACTAGTAGCAGAGCAAAAGAGATCCAATATTTCTTTAAAACCATGCCATTCCTCCAAAGTCCCCAACCCAAACAGTATGACATCATCCACAAAAAGCAGGTGGGTTAAATGCATGCTAGAAGAGACGTTGATTCATGTAAGATCCCCCCTTCATTGTGCATTAGAAATAAGAAGACTCAAGATTTCAATAACAAGAATGACGAGGAGTAGGGATAGTGGGAAACCATGTCTCATACCCCTCGAGAGAAAATTGATTTTTGAAGGAGTCCCATTAATTAAGACAACAAAATTTGAGGAGCAAAAACACCCCATTATCCAATTAACTCCATCCATAGGCACACCAATCTAAAGTAGGAAAAGTCTAAGGAAAGTCTAGTCTGCACGATCAAAAGCTTTGACTAAATCCATCTTGAGCACCATAACCTTTTGCTTTTTCACCTTGATGGAGTGCAGTAATTTTTGGGTGATGCCAACCGGCTCAATGATCTGTCTATTGTGGAGAAAGCCAAATTGATTAGCAGATATGGTCTTGTCTAAGAAAGGCTTCAATCTGATGGCAACAATCTTGGAAATGGTCTTGTAAACCAAGTTACACGATGAAATAGGCCCGAAGTCAACGAAAGTAAGGGGCTTATCACATTTAGGAATGAGAGTAATGAAAGTGGCATTTAAGGCACCAGAGGCCTTGCCTTCCAACTGAGACTGTTCTACAACCCTAAGGATGTCAGAACCCACTAGCTCAGAGAAACTGAGAAAGAACTCCACTGGGCAACCATCAGGGCCAAGACTCTTGTCCTTTTTGAACCCCTTAAGGACACATTCAATTTCAGAGAGAGTAATAACAGTAGAAAAACATTCTCTTTCTTCCTCTTGAACAAAATTAGGGAAGAGTCTGATGACTTTAAGTTGATCATCAATGTTAGTACTGCCATCATCTTTAAACAAATCAGCAAAGTGTTGTGCGCCCATCTGTTTGAGCTGAACCTCCTCCTCAATCATATCACCAGCCTGATCCTGCAGGGCCCAAATGGATTTTGAATTCCTTCTTGCAGATGCATAGGCGTGGAAGAACTTGTGTTCGCATCACCCTCATTGATCCAATCAACTCTGCGAGAACTTGCGAGAACCATCCATTTTCCCCAATCTTTCACCGAGCCCTTGAGTCTCTTAAGCTTGTAGGTGAGTGCTGACATAGGGTCACAGGAGGAGGGTACTTCAGTCTCCCAAGAGGAGTAAACAATATCACCAAAATATTTTTCCATTAGCGAGGCCCTATTGAATTTGAATGGATAAAGATGACAAGTAGGCACAAAGTTCCATTCCAAACACACAGAGAAGTGGTCAGAGATCTCAGAGGAGGCAATCCAAGATCGGTAATGATTCGAGGAAGGAATCAAATGGTGTGAGGCCAAAAATCTATCAAGTCTTTTCCTAACACCATCAAGACCCACACGGCCATTCCTCCAAGTTGGGCTGGGTGTAAGGAGAGCCAAGTCCACCAAATTATTAGAGCTCACGAGCTAGGGAGCCATATGGTCCATGTGAGCTTTACTCCCCAAATTTCAGCATCGGAGAGTGTGAAATTTAAATCCCCGCAAGGATGAGGTTAGGGAAGTAAAAAATGGATGAGGTTGGGGAAGTAAAAAATGCCGAGACCTATGTTTATATTTAAAATTTTAACGAGTCTACTAAACTTTTAGGCAATGCTTTTAGGCCATGCAGAGCGAAAATAATTGAAAAGAAAATCCAAATCGTGTTTGTACTATTTTGCAAATACAAGACGGTAACATTAGAAATTTGTTAAAGATGGTAAAGACGGGTCGAAATGATCATCATTTTGGCTATCCCCTCTAGGCTCTCCCTTGGAACTTGGTTGACCGTAATTTTGTATTTACAACGGTAAATATTCTAAATTCGAAGCTTCCTTTGGTCAAACCCTAAGGTCGGCCCGAACAAAAGGATGCCAAACCCTAAATCTTGATATAAAGTCGAAGCGCAACCCCAACAAATTGGAACAAAACGATCGAAACCTGCAGCAGAGGCGGAAAGAAAGAGATCCTGGTGTGCGGGGATGTGAAGTGCAGGTAAACCCAGTTGTTATGCTTTCATCGTAGAATCTTAAATCTGCTGCTTAGGGGGTTCAGAATGGCCACAGTAGAGAGTTCATTGTAGCATAAATCCAATACTGGGTTTAGGGGGCTCAGAATGGCAGTCATTATAATTGCATTGCATGATTGCCTACCTGTATGGTGATATGGTTCTTGAGGTTCAAGGGGTTTAAATAGCATATATCTAACTTTTTATTTTTATTTTTAAACTAGTTATTATTTTGATATTTCTAAAAGCAATCTACAAAATAAAATAATATCTTGCTGGTGTTTCAAGTTATTGAATTTTGATCTATTGCAGCAAAACAAAACTTCAAAACTTTAGTTATGTTTCTTGAATGCTACTTATCTTTTCTGTTTTTGTTAGCCCTACGAGGGTGTGATATCGTCTTCTTTCGATAACGTGAGGAGAGCTTTACAATCAATCTGCCAAGTGATTTCTGTCTACGTACGATGGAAGACATGATGCTTCCCCAGAATGACTTCGAGCGGCTTCTCTTCTTTGAGGCTGCAAGGAAGACATCAGAAAATCAATACGCGGCAGACCCTCGGGACGCTGATAACATCACAAGATGGGGATGTGTATTGGTGGAGCTGTCACAGTTTCAGCAAGGTGCAGATTGTGTGAAGATGTTGAACGATGCAATTTCAAAGTTGGAAGAGGCATTGAAATTAAACCCTACGCAACATGACGTTTTATGGTGCATGGGAAATGCCCACGCATCCCATGGATTCCTTACCCAAGAGCATGAGGTTGCAAAGATTTACTTCCAGAAGGCTTCTCAGTGTTTTCAGCAAGCTTTAGAACAGGATCCTAGCAATGAATTGTACCGGAAGTCTTTGGAATTGAACGAAAAAGCTCCTAAATTGCACTTGGAAGTCCACAGGCAAATGTTCACTCAGTCTGGTAGCCCATTGGTGGGATCTAATTTGAAGGGCTCAAAGAAGAAGAAGAACAGTGACTTGAAGTATGACATACTTGGTTGGATTGTGCTTGCGGTTGGCGTAGTCGCATGGGTGGGAATGGCAAAGTCTCATGTGCCTCCACCTCCACCTCCGCCACCTCATCCATTCTGAAATAATTATTTCTGCATAGATTTTGTCAGGGTCTAGTGATTGTTTTCACGAATCCAAAGGTGTTCGAGTCTCATATTTTATATGCTGCTTATGCTAGCATCGAAACCTGTGTATAATTCATTGATATATATACTGAATTGCACATATATTGTACGGATGCTCTGATTGAGAATTAGGTGGCTGTGTCAATTGCTTGTATATTGGAGATAAGTAGTTTCATGGCAAGGTTTTCTATTATTCTGTAGATTTGATTTAGATTCATTTGCTCTTCTTGATTTGGTCGGCCATGTTTAGATTCATTTTCTCTTCTAGATTTGGTCGGCCATGTTTACTAGGATGCGGATAAATGTAACTTATATGGTCTTGAAGCACCACGGCATTTATGAGCTGGGGGAACGGCTATGTTTGCCGGGGAGGTATCCCAACCCCAGTACTGGTAGTATAATGCTGGTGTGGCAGTACTGTTGGCATCAGTGTGTCACCCAAGCATTAGAGCTTGGTCTGTCTGAGACAGTACACGTGTAGTGTGTACATGTACACCTGTTTAATATATGGCTGCTGTCTTTTTTCAGTGCCTTATTATGTTTGTGGTGATTTTGGTTTCTATCTTCTCTTTCCGTGCCTATTATGTTTTGTGGTGTTTTTTGTTTCTCTCTTCTCTTTCAATGCTTATTATGTTTGTGTTGTCTTACATTGTTCAATGCCTATTATGTTTGTGTTGTTTTACATTGGCGACTATTTTGGTGTTCATTGTTCTCGGTATGGGTTAAGAAAGACCATGGATATGAATGGAATTTTTAGATGAGAATTTTTGGGCTTTTAGCTGAGAGTTGTTTATGCTTTTGGTGCAAGTACTTGTATAGTATTGGGGTGATGTCATGATGAGTTGGCAATTTCACCAGTATGTACCACGGGATTTATGTGATAGGGGTACCGCTTGTGTCTACTTTAGATGAGAATATTAGGACTCTTAGATGAGCATTGCTTTTGCTTTTGGTGCATAGTCTTGGGTGATGTCAGGACAAGTTTTCCATTTAACTTGCATGTATCATGGGATTTATATGCTAAGGATACAGCTGGCATCAATGTGTAATACAAGGATTACATACAGCTGGTATCAATGTGATACAAGGATTACATTGTGGGCTCTATGTGTGACACCACACCTACCCTTTAAGGCTACAACTTACATCATCCATTTGTCTATTATTTTTGGCTGCGCTTTTTTCAACTTTACATTAACTTGTCTACTATTTTTTGCTGCTGCTTTTTTCTTTGAATGCCTATTATTCTTGTACTTGTGAACTATTTTGGCTGCTGCTTTTCTCTTTGAATGCCTATTATTCTTGTGTATTTGGTCACTCTTCCCTAGCTTCTCTTTCAATACTTCTAATTTCTATTGCACAATATTAACATCATACTTTGGGATTGTTTATTTTCGATTATAAGATGAGGAATATTTGAGTTTTGTGATAAATTTTTGGTTCATGGCCATATGGGTTGGTGGGATGAAGTAGGTTAAGACCTCCTCTTAGTGCATTCACATAAAAATACACTATATCAAACTTATATTTTGGGATGTGTACTATCTATTGTTGTTTTGGTGCTCATTGTTGTGTCCAAATGCTATATGTTGTTGTTTATGTGTTCATTGTTGTGTCCAAATGCTTTGGAGAGGGGTTGAGGATATGAATGGAGCTCTTATTGTTGTTTTGGTTTTCATTGTTGTGTCCAAATGCTTTGGAGAGGGATTGAGCATATAAATGGAGCTCTAAAGAATGGGTTGTGTGGGTAGTTGTGTGGGGCCCTCATAAGAAGAATATGAATGAAGTTTTTTAGATGAGAATTGTAGGGTATGGTTAGGGGTTTTAAACAAGGGTTGTTTATATTTTTTGGTGCGTTTTTATAATCTTGTGGTGTGTAATGTATGTCTTAGAAAGAGAATATCTTGTGGTGGGAATATCAACCTATATTAGAAAGAGAAGAAGAAGAAGTTAAGCTCTAGAACCAGAGTATGAATACAAAATGCCTACAACCCAACATACATATCCGGAGGTAAGATCCAAAAACTCATCTCCGAGTTGATTTGTAAATGCAACTAACAATAATAGTGAAAATAGTAGACAATGGAGTCCTGCTAGCCACACTTTTTCTCCAAGCATAACAGTATTCAATATAATGGTTGCAAACGATATTAAGTTGCTGATATTCAATGGAAATGGGTTAGAAGACCTAGAGAAACATTGGTTTCTATGTGAAGCCATATGGACTATGTGAAATGTCCTAGATGAAGCGATAAAGAAAGCGCAAATGATCACAACCCTGAGAGGCCGTGCGCTAAACTAGTACATGATGTTCTCTACAATTCTGGTGTGATTCGCACAGAGAACACTCGACCAGATTCGAGTGAGATTAATAAACAAATTCATAAATCCAAAATATGAATCTCAATGCATCATAGAAATGAAGGAGATTAAGCAGTTATCTACAAATTCTGTGTGGGACTTCGACCAAAGATTTAAGACATTGATGGCTAAAGTAATCTTTCATATGTCGGACGTGCAACACAAGGAATGGTTCATTGTAGTGTTGTTGTCACATATCCAAATTCCATTTATGCAATAGAATATTGTGTCGCAGACTGAAGCTCTGGAGATAACAATGAAGTTAGAATCCTCACCGATTGGAGAAACCGGGGCAGGAATGATGCATATTCAGTCGCAACTAGATAACCTACGTTGCAACTCCAGGACATTAAGAAATGGAAGGAAGTCCAAGAAGAAATCCGGTGTATCAACTGTGGAACTGAAGGACACCACAAGGACAATTGCCCGATGTTCATGAATTACTTTGCAGCAGGAGCACTGAATCCGATAAATGCACAAGGGATGCCATTGGTCGGGAGAGTGTTTGTACTTGCAAAAGATTGTAAGTACATCGGCTAGCCTGTATTGTAAATTTTGTAAATCTGTAGGCCATGATGAGAAGGATAGCTTTACAGCTGCTACAGGAGAAAACGATGGATACCTACTTGACGAAGAATGAAGAGCAGATGCAAGATGAGAGAGTGCAAGCTCAATATCCACCGGCCCAATATCAACAAAATAAATATCCACGGCAACAATCCCCTCAACCAAGATGGGGTGCAAATTTTCGAGCTCGAGGACAACAACAAAGAGGAGGATTTGGTCGCGGAAGAGGCCAAATAATATGCTATAATTGTGGACAAACAAGACATTTTTCTCGGGACTATGTGAGTCCTGCAAAGGCATGTTTGTATTGTAAATCCTTTGATTATACTGTCAAATAGTGTCTGCAATTGATTGCAAAGTGGCAGGATCGAACTGTGGGAAATCCTAATCCCCTACAGAATCCCAAACTAAATCCCAACCAGAACATCTAGATGATCTATGTTGAGTCGAGAGAAGCAAATATTATTGTCATGACAAGAGGAGGTGTTGCAAATGGAGAAGACCAAGATGCACAACATGGAAAACCAAAGGTACGATCGGTAGCACAAAATAAAGTATCATTCGATGTCCAAAGACAGAAGAAGGTTTTCTTAGATGCTAGACTAGAATTTGTTGACAAGAATCAAGAGTCAACGTCTTCTCCTACACTACCAAGAGGACAAGTAAGGGAGATTCCTAAAAGGTTTGATCAACTATTTTGAAATCAATCGATGAGAAAGGTTAGTAAACTTAAAGAATTTTTTTAAATGTTTCTTATCGCTAATCCATGATAAAGATGTTGTCACATAATTGACAACTCTAATAGAAGAAACTCGTGAAGAGTTGCGACCACACAGAAGAGTTAACTATGTTGGAAAAAGGTTAAAGATCGGTTGCGAGTTAAGAATGATTGCATAGATAGGAGATTTTGATATGTACTATGTCATTTTAGACATGGGCTCTAATGTCAATATTTTGAAAAGATAGAAATGAGAAAGTATGGGGAAACCACGATTGGATTGGTCTCCCATCCAACTCGGATTAGTAAATCAATCGAAGGTCCTACCCATTGGTCGAATGAATCAGGTGCTTGTCGAGGTAGAAGGCCTGAGAAAATATGCGAAATTTGAAGTGATTGATATTATCGATGATACAAACCCATATCCTACAATTTTTGGGATCGACTAGGTGATCGAAAATCAGACCATCATTAATTTTAAGAAAATAATCTTATCATTTGAAGATTCAGAGATAAGGGTGGTCACACTAATTGATCCACTAGAAGGGCAGAGATATGTCAAACCAATACATAGTGAAGGATAAGGTGACTACTCGAACATATCTATAGTATCACATATACATGATATGACTATGTAAATCCAATAGTTGATGGAAAGCTAAGTTGGCTCAGTGTTAGCTCCTATACATCAGATTTAGGTGAAGCATTAGAAAATTGGTAGAACTAGATGCATGAAGAGTCCATGAGAATATGCGCAAGAATTACATGATTGGTGCAAAGGGTAGGAGCCAATGCAAGTGAGCTACCTAAATATGAAGGTTTACCTAACCTTGCATCTTTTCTGACAGACTTTGAAGTGAAAGTTACAGAATCTCAATGCTTGTCTGCCTTGGACTTCGTGCTAAAATATACACCCACTAGATGGTGGGGTACGCATAAAGAATCTATATATGAATGGCCACAATGTAGAATATTTATGGAGATAATATTTGGAGAAGAGATCAATTATATTGGACGCAAGTATACAGGATTGACAAATCCTATCGAACATATTGAGTACTGTCGTGCGACATGGGAGGCATGCCCACGACAGGAATGGGTACAACAATTTAGACATACATTGGACATGATACCAAGGAATTGGTATGAATTAGTTGAGCTACAATGAGGAACTATTAAATGGGAGGATTTAGCTACTAGATTCACACGTACATTTTAGTTTGCAGATGATCATCCTTCGATTGATGTTGCATTGCAAGTGATGGAAATGAATATATTTGAAGATATCCCTATTGAAATGACAAACTTCAATCAATGTAGCACGACAATCTAGCACTGGATGGATCAAATACTACAACGTGACGAAAAACCTAATGATGATGAATCGCTTGACATAAACATACATGATTCAGAAGGTATGCGTGCAGTGGAAGGATTTGGTATTTCTAGCGATCAATTCTCGAGTCCACTAAAAGTTAAGAAAGTTAATATTGGCTCCCTGGAGAATCCAAAATTTTCCAATGTTGGAGATTATTGGGATAACGACACTGTAGGGAATATCACAGACTTATTGCACGATTTCCAGGATCTGTTCCTTGCAAAATTATCAGAGATGAAAGGGATCATCAAAGACCTTGGTGAAATGAAGATACCTTTGAAGCCCGATGCAAAACCGGCCAAGCAATGACCATATTGATTGAATCTGCGATATAAATAAAAATTCAAGGCAGAACTCGACCGCATGTTGGACACATCTATCATAGAACTAGTAGAAGAATCAGAATGGATCAGTCCAATAGTGGTGCAAGAAAAAAATGCCACTCGTGAAGTAAGAATTTACGTCGACCTAAGAAAATTGAATGATGCTTGTTTGCATGACCCATTTCCGACTCCATTTACAGATGAGGTACTGGAAAGTGTCAAGGGTTAAGATATTTATTCATTCATTGATGGTTTCTCTGGTTGCCATCATATTAGAATCGCAAAGGAAGATCGACACAAGACCACCTTTGCGACAGAGTGGGGGTGTTTCCAATACACAATAATTCCCTTTGGACTCAAGAATGCTCCTATTATTTTCTCCAGAATAGTATTCGTTGCCTTTAAAGATTTAATTCACAAATTTATTGAAGTCTAATATGATGATTGGACAGTATTTGGGCCCATTAAGGATCATATTGAGAGGCTCAGGCTGATGTTTGAATGTTGTCACTAGTATCAAATTTCGTTGAACTTAAAGAAATGTATCTTTTATGCCTTGTTTGGAATTATGTTGGGCAATGTGGTCTGTCGTAATGGAATATTGGTCGATCCTGCTAAAATTGCGATAATCCTTGACCTACCACCATCGACCACAGTTAAGCAATTGCGTGCAACATTGGGACATACACGATACTACAGAAAATTTATCAAAGGATATGTAGAGATGATTGCTACGATGGAAAAATTATTGAAGAAAGACGCTAACTTCTAGTGGACAGAAACGTGCCAAGAAAGTCTAGACACTTTAAAGAACAAGATGTTTACAACACCCATACTTATATTTCCATATTGGAAGAAATAATTCCATGTACATGTCGATGCGTCGTCTGTCGCGCTCAGCGTGGTACTAACGCAACTCGACAAAGGGTCAATCAACCATCCTATAGCCTTCACTAATAGAAAATTATCCACAACAGAGAAGAATTATACCAGGATGAAAAGAGAAGGGTTAGATATGGTATACGCTCTGTAGAAATTTAGACACTACTTACTGGGTGGACATTTTAAAATGTACACAGAACATTCAACATTGAAATACTTGGTCAATAATCTAGTGTTGGGGGGTGGGGGGGGAGATTTGCGGATGGATTCTCCTTTTTTAGGAATTTTACTTAGAAGTCATTGTTAAACCCAATCGACTAAATTCAATACCATACCATCTTTCAAGGATCAGAAGTAAAGAAGAACCTGGTAACCTCGATGATAGTCTCCCTGATGCGTAGCTATTTGCAATCACAATGTTTGATGATTAGTACAGATACATCATACAATTTTTTAGTACGGGTTATACACCAGCTGAATTTACTACTATGCAAAAGAAAAAGTTAGTTGTGCGAGCTACAAACTTCCATTTGATCATTGGACAATTATATAAAATGGGCCCTGATGATATTCTTCATCGTTGCATCTTGGAACATGAGCGATCGATGGTACTAAACGAATCACATGCTGGTGTCATAGGATGCCATTACGCTAGAAGATGTATGGTACAAAAGATATTGCAAGTGGGATTGTGGTGGCCTACCATGCATGTGTATGCATGAGAATACTGTCGCAGATGTCATGTCTGCCAGAGAATGGGAAAGTTGTCAGGATGAGATGACATGTCATTAGTACCTCAAGTAACTCTATAGGAATTTAATAAATGGGTTGTTGATTTTGTGGGTCCTATTAGTCCAACAAGGAAGTGCATAGGTGCAAGGTATATAATTACTTCAAATGACTACCTAACTACATGGGTTGAAGCAACGCCAATAAAAGATTGTACTGCTGCAAAGTTTCTATTTGAAAATTTCATGGAGAGATTCAGTTGCCAATTTTTTTTGATAAGCGACCAAGGTACAAAGTTTGTTAACCAATTAAGTGAGGAATTGAAGGAGAATTCCATATCCACATAGAAATACAACACCATATCACCCTCAAGCGAACGGTGTTTTCGAAGCATTTAACAAAATTCTGGAAAATGTGTTGACATATATTTGCAATGTCTAACGAGATGACTAGGATCATAAAATTTCCACAGTACTGTGGGCATATCGCATGAACTGTAAGAAGTTAACAGGTTGAACTCCTTTTTGTTTGGTATATGGGAAAGAATATGTCATTCCAATGGAATATATTGTACCCAACTTAAGGATTTTTGCGATAACGGAGATGACATACGTTGATGTTGTCGAAGAAATATTGTCACAACTAGTAGAGTTGGAAGATGAATGTTTTATCATAGGATATCATCACAACATTGAGAAAGAACTATAGAAAAGTATGGCATGATCGCCACATCAAGAAAAAAAAATTTCAGGTCAGATAAATTGTTCTTCTGTATGATAGCGAATTCCTCAAGCATTCGTGTAAGTTAAAAACACACTGGTTAGGACCGTATGTTGTAATTTAAATCACTGCTAGACACGCAATGAAATTGCAAAATTTGGATGGAACACTTGTCCAAGGACTGTTAAATAGAAGTCAGATAAATCCTTACTGAGGATAGTCGTGACTCAGTTGAGAAAAAAAAAGAGAGAAAGGGAAAATGTCGCAAGAAGAAAAATGATAGCGAAAACACTTAGTCTCTCGCAACTGAAGGAAACCTGTTGAAGATGCATACAGGTCGCAAGCCAAAATAGAGTCACAGAAATGACACTTGTCCATCATTAAATTAAAATCTCGAGATATTTTGGTGACATGTTTTTTGTCACGTCTATCTATTTGGCCGCGAGACTTGTAACATCAGAACACATCATTTTCGACCTTATAGAAAAATTACAGAAGGAAGAAGAGGATATGCAATGTGAGACAGAGGAGATAGTGAAAATATTTCAGTATTTTCAAGGTAAAGTTGTCACAAATGCAGAAGTTGTGGAATAACATAGAGTATCTTGGGATGAGCCACAAGTGAGTGTTGAGGGCCTATTGGCCCTAGTAAAAGAAAGGAAGAATTCTACTCAAAAGATAAAGATTCTAGTTGCAGGGAGAAGAAGCTATGATAGAAGCATATGAAGATGGACGAGAAGTTGCGACAGAAAAATTTGTGGAAGGAAGAACAAGGTAGAAAAAACAACTACAGAGGAAGTTCTGACAGAGGAACATAGTCGCAGAGGAATCTGTGACAAGAGGAGAGTTTGTGAAAGAAGAGAAGATGCAATACTGAAAGAAGTCACGATAGAAGGAAAACACACGATGAAAGGAACCACAATTGAGAAGGCATGTAGCGGTGCAACAGCTAAAAAGGGCAGCTCAAGAGATCGTGGGTACGAAGTTGGCTAGAGTCACACGTGCTTTAAGGAATAAAATCATCTTTGTATTTTGGGTCAATAATGCCTACTTCCAAGTGTAACTAGAATAGGAATGACATCATGTTGGCTAACATAATCAAGTCGGATGAATGTGACATGCAAAGAGTCTATAACAGTTGTGTCTATAAGAATATTTAATCTATCTAGGCTATGCGCGGATCAATAGTAGAGTCGAAGAGAAGAGTTAGTTGATTCGGGATGTGTGCGGATCGACAGTAGAGTGAAGTAGAAGATGATCAAGCGACATAAGACTAGAGAGCATGAGAAGAGAGAGGAGTCTGTATAAATAAGAGAATAATATCTATAATAGAGTCTATAGTTGAATGCACAAACAAAAGGTGCATGTATTTCTCATGCCAGATGAAGAGCACCTTTGTGGTTTTTCTCGGATGGGTTTACACGTTAAATATCGTGTCAATGTGTAGATGGTGAATGTGTTTATGTTGCATGAATGTATATGATGAATGTGCTTAAATCCTAGGAATGTATATTATGAATAAGTGCTTATGTATTTTCTTATGAATGAGTTCTCTTATGCATGAGTCCATACTATTGATAGATAACATATGTGTTAAAAGCTTATATTTCTATTATAATCTATGTCTACGAATAAGCTAAGTAGTGTATTAATTGCGCATAGTAGGAGTAAGAAATACACCCATTGGCTTTGGTCAAGTGAGTTGGTAACTTGCTAAGTGAGAAGAAATCCCCACCCAACCACAAAAACCTGGTCTTGGCAGTTACCCATTAGAGATATCTCGGGCGAGACTCCATCTACTTCGCAGGTGCTTTTGACTAAGCCTTTCTCTGTAGGGCCGATATCTTGGGTTTTGTTACGTGCAAAAGAAGGTATGAACTTGGGTTGAAGGGATAAATGCCAACATGTGTAATATTTTAAAAATGTGTATGTTAACTTAGTAATGGGATTGATGTATAATCTACTCTAGGTTAATGGATTATGGTTATGGATGCTACAGGAAACCTAAATATTGTTTTGTGAATGGTTAATAAAATACAATGAGAAAGTGAGAAGTGTGGTTCTTAATTTTGTTTATTTTCTTGATTAAGAGTTTTTAGGGTAAATCTTTGTGTATTGTGTGTATACCATTGTTTTATCTTTGTTTCGCTTAAGAATTTGTATGCATTATTTAAATTTAACTCCACTCATTTAGAACTTACAATATGAGGAGGGTAGTCAAGGTAAGGTTTCCAAATTTTATTGAATAAAGGGAATTGAATTAAGTGACATTTAACATGGAATTAGCCAAAATACCATAAACAATGGAAACAAACATTAAGCTAATCCTTAATTTATTTTCAAAATCAATATTTAAAAATATATTTAATCTATTTTAATTAGACAATTAAAATAATATCTATGTGTGGTGGGGGGGGGGGGTGTGGGTGTGGGTGTGCTTGCCCAAAATAAGAGTTTTGAAAATTTTCAAGAGGAATCCTCCTACTTTGTGTAACCTCAAAATAAGATTTTCTAAACTTTATTGAACTACAAACTTGTTAATAATCAAAACCAATTATTCTCTATGGGATTTCAAGGGAAACCCATTCTTTTTCTTTAACATTTTTTTATGGTTGAAAAGATTTTTAGAAATTTTCCTGGTTCTTTTTTGTGTTTATGAGTAAACAAGTTATGAAGATCACTATTGTTACAAATATTATAAAATTGAGTTGTAGTGTGTACATCGGTAAGGCATTTAAAAAAAAACACATACAACTTTTTAAGTGAAAATGATTTTCATCCTCTACTCAACAGCATCACAAAGATTACAAATTATTCTTCCCTGGTAACATTTTAGTTGTTAATCTATTGGAATATGTAATGATGATTTTTGTGGTGTTGTTAGTTATGTTATGATCATATTTATCAAAGGCGTAAATAACTCTAATATTATAAAATGGATTTATCCCACATGCATCATGGAATAAACCCTCTTATTACCATTCTTATATAAGGGAGGTGAAAAACTATTTTTCCCACATGTATTATGGGATGTTATTCTTCCATACCTATAGGTATATAATAAAGGTGGAGACCCTTTAGGGTATGTTGTTGAAACACACACCAATGTGACATGAAGTGATGATGGAGTTTGATGTCATGCTTATGTAAGGATGCCATGTAGTGTAAGACTGGATATTTCGGAAGAATAAAGAAGACCAGACCTTCTCGTTGATGTTTCCCCATTTTGGGTTTTACCACATAATTGGTCTACTAATTCTTTTTCTCTTGTCTCTTACATACTATTTTGATTTTATGGTGCTTGTATGGATAAAATGATGGAATATTATATTCTTTCTATTGGTTTGCATGTTAGCAATTATATTTATGTATGTTTATGCGTAATTCTCAATATTCTAACATGGTATCAGAACTAGTCACATTGAACTACCTTCTTCAGTGATTTTTTTTAATTACAACCACCAAGTTCTTCAATTTTCTGGGAGTCCTCCTTATCTAGTATATTTTTTGTCATATCTATATAAACCTTGTGGCTTTTGTTTATATATAGGAATTTTTCTACATGTTTGAGATTTTTTCTCAAAACCCTAACCCTCACCATTTTATTTTCAGATTTTTTCAAAAAAAATCAAGTTTTTCATTATTTATATAGATATGAGTTGAAATCCATTGTATACTAGATTTCTATCAAGGATGTATCTTTCCTATAGTATATTTGTTTTTTTGTTAGGTGGTCGTGCTTTATTGCAAGTTTTCGTCTAGACAACAATTACTTTCGCATATTTCAGTTTCATGCAGTTTTGAGCACCCACTCACATTTCCTTGAATAGAAGTGCATACACACACACACACACACACACTGTAGACTATAAAAGTGTGTGGGAACTATTCCCCATGCGCCATGTTCATAGAGAAAATGCATGGGATTTTTCAGCAAAAAAGATTGTCGAAACCTTTTTTTCGTTGTTTTTGTTGGGGGTTCTTAGATCCGTCGGTAAGTTGTTGCAGGGTTTCGTCATTGGTGAGAAATTTCACCTTTATTCACTATTTCATCTATTTATCTATGATTCTTATCATTAGATTCATGTCTTTTTTGTATTATGGTTTAGTTTCATATTTAATCATCGTGTTTCTAGAGGTTATCTCTTGTCCCTTCTTTTACTGTCTAACTTTCTTGTGTGGAAAATGTTTTGACATTTTTAGGGGCATGTATCTCTAGCATTTTATCATGGTGACCACAAGAAACCAACCGATGCCTAAGATTTAGTTGCTTAATGGCTATATTTATTAATCCCTAACTAATGTCATTTTTTGTTTGATCCTGTTTTGCTCAATTTTCTAACATGATATCATATTTTGCTCAGTATTTTATATGTTGTTGCTAACCCTTGTTTGTGTAAAAGAAATTTCATAATTCATGCTCCTCTATATTTCAGATATCATGTCATATTTCTTGTCATTAAGGGCTTATCATGTTCAGTATATGCTCTACTCTTGAAAGTTCTTTTCTGTAGATTAGATTTTAGTTTACTTCACTTTTTCCATAGGGGTATTTGTGAAGAGTTGTGGGACAACTTGGTTATGTCGTTCCTTCTTATCTTAATAATATTTATGTGGCTATCTTTGGTCATTCAACATTGTTCCTCTCTACAATTTATCCTTGATAGTCGCAAAGTTGAAACCTTTTTCCTCTTTATATGGGATATTTGAAGTTGTAATTAAGAAGGAATGTAATGTAACAAAATAACGTCATATCATCTCCTTCTAGTTAATGAAATGTAATGAAGACCATCTTCTTCCTAAAAAATCACGATGATTATTTGCTGGGCACATGTTTCGATGTATAGAACATCTAAGGGTTTTGTATTTGCGATGTAATCTTCAATAGAGTTCTTTGGTTATCAAGCTTATTTGTTGAACACATTTTTTATGTATAGACCATCTGGGGTTCTTGTATTCATTATGAGGTATGTTGCAAAGTTCTTGCATCTTTCAACGTGGTTGTCAAGACTGTCTGCACGATGCATTTCTAATGTATAGGGCCATATGTGGTTCTTGTGTTCGCTAAGCGGTTTATTGCAAAGTTATTTCAACTATGAGATGGGTTACAGTTGTAATGCTTATCTACTAGCCACATTTTCTATTGTATGACCATATGAGGTTTTTGTACATTATTGTGGTGTTCTTGAAGCGTTCATCGCATAGCTTGGTTTTGATGGACATGGTTGTTATCTTCATCAAATCCATGAGGCAAAGTGTGTTCTTATTCACATCTCCATGCGAACTCTAGAAGTTGTCATCAAGGAGGATTGTTAATGCAATGTCATCTTCCTCCATTTGTATTCCTTCTCCCTAGTCATCAATAAGGAGGAGTGTTGGAATATGTAATGATGACTTGTGTGGTGTTGTTGGTTGTGTAATAACCATATCTATCAAAGAAGGCATAAATAATTCTAATAGTATAAAATGGTTGTATCCCACGTGCATCATGTAATAAAATCTCCTATTACCATTCTTTATATAAGGGACGTGAAAAACTATTTATCCCACATGTATTATGGGATGTTATTCTTCCATACCTATAGCTATATAATAGAGGTGAAGGGGACCCTTTGAAGGTATTTTGTGGAAACACACATCATTGTGACATGAAGTGACAATGGAGTGTGATGCAATGTTTATGTGAGGATGTCATGTAGTGTGAGATAGGATACTTTTGAAGAATAAAGAAGACCATAACTTCTCATGGACATTTCCCCATTTTGGGTTTTGCCACAGATATCTAGTGTGATATTTATTTTCCTCTTGTCTTTACTACTTTGATTATATGGTGCTTGTATGGATAGAAGGATAGACTAGTAAATTATTGTTATTGGTTTGCATGTTAGCAAATATATTGTTCTATTTTTATGCATATTTCTCAACATTCTAACATAATCAACACCAACATAGATCCATCTTAAAATTTAAACATAGATAAAATTTGTTAATTACTAAAAAGGAATTAAAAAAAACAAAGGTACAAACTTCTTTGTGTTTTTTTTTTGTAAGCAACTTATCTGTGTTTTTTTTTGTAAACAACTTCTCTGTGTTTCAAATATGCAAAGCTTAAAATAATTGTACATTGATTTGATTGATTATAGGTATATATTTTTAGAATATAGTTTTCATTAGTATGCAAATTCTTACATTTTATACCTCAACTTTTTTTCATATTAATTTATAGCATGATGTTGAAGGGTACACAGATAAGCTATATTCTCTAAGTGTCATTTGATTATTAAAAACTTAGACTAAGTGTCATTTGATTTTCATTCTAAATTAAAATAGAAATTAATATCATTTTATTTTTAAATATATGTTACAATTTTTTTCTAATTTACTCATTGTTTTCAAGTCTCACAAAGAACATTTCAAGCCCAAAATTCCTAACTAATAAAGAGTACTTAAGAAAACAAGTGTTGAAAATGAATTTTCCCCTATCCAATGCCATAATATTTTTAAAATTAATCAGTTTTCTAATCACCAATTATTCACATTCTCAAGACTATGGCAAGTGCAAAATTACACATTTTCAAGAATGTTGTCACTGATACAAAAATGGTCTTAAATTTAATTATCATAATTAAAATTAAGCAAAATGGGTTGGATTATGGTGGGTGGTC
This sequence comes from Pseudotsuga menziesii, assembly GCA_001517045.1. Lineage (NCBI taxonomy): Eukaryota > Viridiplantae > Streptophyta > Pinopsida > Pinales > Pinaceae > Pseudotsuga > Pseudotsuga menziesii. Next base: position 274,363 of record LPNX010034240.1, on the reverse strand, counting down.
CTCTTGGAAAAAATACAAACAATGGTATAAACCAAGTACAAACTCGGTTGGACATATTCTATGGACCCAGAAAGGAGGTTGTGTTTTAAAGGAAGCTTCAGCCTATGGATGTCTTGTTATATGCCATTGACTCAGATCATCTTTCGATCCATTCAATAATATCTATAAGCACAATTGTGGATTCCCCTATGACTATAGTTTTTAAAATGAATGTGTCACATTTGTAGTGAGTTGACTTTCGAACCCTTGTTCAAAAGGTGTGGAACCTTTCTCCCCACCATGTGGGGATCCAAGGTTGGATTTTGTGGTGGGAGGCAGAAATGTGATGCACTATCAATTTCATGAGGGATTGGGGAAGAATAGGTCATGTCCCCTTGGAGAGCCATCATTATGGATGTCCTCTTCCAAAAGGATACAAACCTATTATAGCCTGTCCCTCCATAATGTGGCTCTTCAAGGGGACGTGACCAAGTAAGGGATGAAATCACACAAGGGGAAGAGTACATTACATGAGGAGTCAAGTTCTCTCACAAATATAGAGGATTCAGGAGGGTGACGAGGGGTCTAAGCTCTATTTTTAATTTCCTAAAGTGGAAGGTTGCAGCGAAGAGGGTGCTTGGGATTTGTAGAGCGGATGGATCCCTCACTGAGGATGTATTTGAGGTTTGTAGCATGTCCAGTGATCACTTAAAGGATATATTTGCACCTTAAACCTTATCCATGGTGTTTTGGTAGCTTGGGATGCTTCTTGTAGTTGTTCCCCATAAATTTTTTACTTGCGACAAGGACATATTAGAGAAGAACTTGACACAAGTAAAGCTTCCTGTAACTCTTATGTCAATGAAGAATGGTAAATATCCTAAGCTGGATGGTCTACCATTGAGTTTTATAAGTCCATGTGGGATTTTATTGGGGAGGATTTCTATTGTTTGTAAACTAAAGTGTTTTCTTCTGGTTGTCTTTTTTAGACTCTTAATCAGGGTTTGATTAAGAATGGGGTCATGTGAGTCCATTGGTCGATGTTTTCCCATTACCCTTCTCTCTATATCATACAAGAGTATGGCCACATATTTGGCTATGAGGGTGTGGGAAACATACAGTTATGTTGTGTGACAAGAGAAAACAAGTTTTGTGCATGGGAGATTCATTCTGGACATGGTAGTTTCGGCTTGGGAGACTACGTAATGGGTTAAGGAGACAATCCATCATTGTATGATGCCCAATATTGATTTTGATAAATCCTATGATCTAGTGGATTTGTCCTTCATTGAAAAGATATTGAAATGCGTGGGGTTTGGCTCATATTGTGACGCAAAAAATATTGACCTGGATTTTTGGCTACTGATCAAAGTACACATTGACACACACACAAGAACATATTTCAAAGAAGTATAGCTTTTAATTAAATAAAAGAAATAGATGTACAAGATAAATTACAAAGTAATATCAATGACTTAGTCAGAATGGACATCGACTATTACAACATAAACATGCTTGAGGGAATTCTATGTCCTCTATGCTCACACACTCATCATCTGCAACTCATGCAGGTTAGCAGATAGCTCCTGGAATTCTACTCACTCTGGCTCTCTCCTCCTTCCCAGGCTCACAAAAGTCCCAAAATTCCCTTGTTTCTAAACATGCATCGATATTTATAGTTGCACTTGGATGTACAGTATTCGGTTGTCCCCTTCTATAATCTCACACAATCCTAGGCACTGCCATGGATGAATTAGATACACCCTTTGGTTTAGTTCAGCAATATTCGCCACATGGTGTCCTTCAACAATTGCCATAACTGCTCTGCAACTACCCCAACTTCTCTAGCAGCTCCATTTCTTGGGATCCTATATGTTTGGTCAGTTGGTAGCTCATTGGCATCAGCTTTCTTTCCTGAATCCTCATATTTCCTTGGTTAGTATATATCATTGACCATTTCCAATACTTTATCTCGATCATCGACTATTGCTAGTCAAAAACCCCACAACTCATCTCTTCTCTTGTAGATTGTCTCGACAATTTCTCTGGAGGTTGTTGACTATCCTATGGGAACTCTCGTCATCTAACTTCAACTAGTGGTCCTGATCCTGAAGGCCCCTACATCAATCTCTTGATATTGAAAAGAAATTTGCTCCTGACTTTGTAGTATGTTGATCTCTTCTTCTAAGATCCATGTTGCCTCTTCCAAGTCTTTGTTTACCCATCGAACCAAATATTTTTTCTTCCTCTGAATTTTGGTCCTCTCGACTTCACGCTCGACGAGTGCCTTTGCGACCTGATCCCTCGACTGAACTGGCATTTGCTTCAGCAAAGTTGGAAATATCCTTTTTGTCACTCCCCAAACCCTCTTCGAATTTGGATAGGTCAGAAACATTGAATGTTGGCGATATACCCATACATTCTGGCAACTCAAGCACATAAGCATTGTCTGAAATCTTCTTGAGAATTCTACACTGACCAATTTTCTTCAACTTCAACTTATCATATGTTCCACATGGAAACCTTTCCTTCTGCAAGTGTACGTACACTAAGTCATCTTATGAAAATGAGTGCATTCGTCTCTTTTGGTTGGCTCTCAACTTGTAAGTTGCATTACTCTTCTCGAGTTGTCTCCTCACCTGGTCGTGCACTTCTTTCATGTGGTATGCAAATGGCTCTACATCTGCACTCTTCCACGTTCCCATCGGCACTTCGACTAAGTCAGCCACTATATGTGTACTTCTCCCTTGCATGATCTGGAATGGAATCATTCTCATCGACCGTTTCACTAAATTGTTGTACATGACTTATGTCTGTGCCAACACATTTTCCCACTGCTTCAGTTAGTCGACAGTCAAACACCTCGTCATATTTCCTAATCTCTTGTTCACAACTTCAGTCTATCCATCGGTCTGTAGATGGTAGGCATAACTGAACTGCAACTTTGTGTCAAGATTCTTACATAGGGTTCTACATAAATTCTCCATAAAATTGGTATCTATGTCTAAAGTGATGCTCTTCAGCAACCCATGCAGTCTCATAATTTCCTTAAAGAATAGTATAGAAATACCTGTGGCATCACTTGTCTTTTGACATGGAATAAAGCGCGCCATCTATGAAAAACTATTGACTACCACCAATATAGAGTTGTTCCCTTTATGAGTTCTCGGCAATCCCAACACAAAATACCAGGGTACAGTAAAATGTGTATATTGTCACATGTTTCGACTTCCTCCTTTAGAAAGTTGGCATATTTGACGTTGTCACATCCACTTCCTTACATATGTCGTCATCCCTGACCCATAATACTTCTCTGTGATCAATTCCTTGGTCTTTTCAATGCCAAAATGTTTTCCTAATACTCCATTATTTAGCTCCCTTATCAAATTCTCCTGCACCGATCCTCTCATGATGCATAGTTAATGTCCTTTGAACAAATATCCTTCTTGGATGAAGTAATCCAAGTATGGTGTCATGTCTACACCCACAGCTCTTTTGATGCCTTCCATGCATTGAAAAAGTCTTCATCGACTTTATAGTCGGCCTTTAACCTGTTGAAATATTGTAACTTCGAAGAATATTCTATATGTATCTTTTTGTGGTCCCCGATGGTCCTACCGGGAGAACCACTTATATTAATTTGTACCCCGATGCTCCTAATTGGAAGAACTAATAAGAGTCATGAGGTAGTCCCCTCTAATTGTAAAGGTGGGTCACTAGCACCCCAGTGTGGTTACTTGAGCCTACATGTTTAACTTGAGCCTACGTGATTTAACTCGAGCCTACATGTCGAATGAGTTAATTAAAGTGAACGGATGAATATAAATAGAGGTGTGGTGCTCCTCATTTGAGACACACTCTCACTTGTGTAGTGCATTAGTGGAGAAGAGAAGAGTAGCAGGAGAAGGAGTAGGATCAGGCTTTGATCTCCTTATTGGTTTTATCTTTCACCTTTTTGGGCATCTATATTGAGGAAGCTTTTGCTGGGTTTTTCCCTTTAAGGTTTTCCCAGGATAAATTTGTGTTGTTCTTGTGATGTTGTTTCTTTCAGTGATCCTGTTTATATTCTTTTGTTATGAAAAATGAAATGATATACTGATGTCTCAGCTAAGAATATGAAAATTTAACATGGTATCAGAGCTAACCTAAACAGGACAGCTTTCACAAGGTGAAATAACTCTCTCTCTCTCCCCGGAAGAAATTAGGGCTTCTTGCTAAAGAGGAATTGTTGAGTGATCCTGGAATAGGATTTATCTCCTCATCAAAATCGAATTTTAGAGACCTGGATCAATATTTTTGGTTGGGTGAAACTCCAGGAAAGTCAAAACCTAGTTTGACCCCGAGCTAGAAAAACCCTAAATACTAAAACTGCTAAGTTTTGGTACATTCGCTATATCCCAATATTAACGAAGTTTCAGGAGCTGAAAATTTCAGAGGCTGAATATCAAATCCTTATGTACACTGTATCCAAAATTTATCCTTAGATTCGATATATTCAGGGAGATATGATCCCTCCAAGTTAGGGTTCTAGCCTCTTCCAGAATTCATCCCTAAATAGGATACTTGGGGAAAATTGCTATAACTTGGGATACAGAGGTCCAAATTGAATTCCTGAAGATGTTCCAGAAATATCATGGACTTTACTTATTTTGGTCCAAATTTCAGAACCTGTAACTGAAACAATGACACGTGGAAGGCCGTACAACTTCGTTGTTCTGAACAGTCCTATAACAGTTCACCTTGGGAAAAGGATCATAAATCCCAATTGGTGAAACCAATTCTGATGAAAAATGTTTTGTTGGATCAGGAAAATGAGAGGTTACCTCAGTGTGAAATTTCAGACATAGAGGAGTAGTAATTTCAGAGATATCATAGAAACAGTGACAGGAATTTCTGTAGAAGAAATTGAAAAACTAGGGCTTCCTGTTCCTGGAGCTTCCCTCCGCTGTTTTTAGAAAAGGAGTACATTGGAAACATCCATTTGAAGAGATATATATTTCTATACAATTATATCTGAGAGATTCCAAGTTTTGAAAATTAGGGTTTCTCTGACAAACCCTAGATCATCCAGCTTTGGAAGCAGGACAGACACCTCAAATCGATAAGATCTAATCTTTTGCTATTTGCATTGGAGGTTCTCATTTCAAAGTGATCTATCACATCAGATTGATGATAATCTTGATGAAGTTGAAAACTTCCAAGCATGGAAGCATTTGATCTCTCTGAATAAAATGAATTGGACACCTTCATGAGTAGAGAGGTTCTAGTTCCAGAAGGAGATGAGGTTCAAAGCCTTACACAAGAAGAACTTGATCAAGGCCAAGAAGATCATTGTTGATTCAATCACGGATCAAATTGTACCACAAGTGTCTTCCCTAAACACACCAAAGATGTTTGATTCCTTGATCAAGCTATTTGAAGATAAGAACATAAATCAGAAGATGGCTTTGAGAAAACAAGAGAAGAATGTGAAGATCCAGAATGCAAAACATCTTGAAGCAGTAGAAGAAGAAGCGGAGAATGCAGAAGTGGTGATAACCACCTTGAATGGTCTCCGAGGATCATAGAATTCATTCATTTAAGGAATGTGTGCCAGAAGGAAGTAATTAATTTCAACAGAATCTGGGAAGAAGAAGAAGCTTGTCTCATAAGAAGAGAAGAAGAAAGATGGGAGCAATTGAAGATCAAGCTCTCACCATTCAAAGAATATCCCTCAATCGATGAGGAATACGAAGAACTCAATTCTTAAAGAACCTCTTATCCATCTTATCATTTGGATAAGAAATTATGAATTCATGAATGAAGAAGATGATGAAGCAAAATGATCAAGATGGAGTCTACCCACAAAACAAATAAAAGATAAGTATTCAATTGTCATTTAATGATATTGTTTTGTTATGCATTTGATTATATTCAGTTGATGTGTTATGCATGATAGATTGTTTGCATTAATGATTGTATACTACTAATATGCATGTGATGGGTAAGTAGCTCATGGTGCTATACAACTCTCCATTGCTACTTATCTAGAATGAAACCTCTTTGCTGACATATTGGATTAGTGCACAATCTCAATGTTGTCCTGGTAGAGATGGAAGGCATCTAGAAAAGTTTCTGCGAGATATGGATGAATGTTGTATTGGATAAACAGTTGCATGATACATAAGAATTTGTCATTATGAATATGTTTTATGAAATAGTTCTAACCATGCAACTGGTGCATTTGAATTGTAGGAAAGGTCCTGTACAACCTCCTACAAGAAAAGAAGGATGAGACTTGTTCCGAAGAACAAGTGATGACAATTCAAGATTCACTCCAATAAACATGAATCTGAAGCTCCCAGGGTCAGAGACACCATGATGGAAGAAAGAGCTTCAGAGAGTGGTAGATCCACCTTGAAGGATGAAGACCACCATGGGTATGAGAGATAACTCAAGATGAAGAAAAGAATGCTATGGAAGAAGCTATGATCAAAGAATAACAGTTGATCATGGGGAATGATGTATACGATATGATTTCGAGACATAAAGGGAAGTACGTAGTATCTATAGATATACAAGAACAAGTGTACAAAGCAAGGTTCATGATTTGCCTCTGAAAGAATAGACTATGACATAACATACTCTATTGACCAGACCTACTAGAAGTATATATCAAGCATAGAACCACCTATACAAAAAGAAGAAGGAAGATGATACTCCACTTCAGGGGGAGTGACTATAGAAGATATCTGAGTTCGACATGGAACAACATGATGGATAGCTTCGTGATGGATCGAGACTTTACCAAGAGTAAAGTGGGTTCCAACCTTCAAGGTTGAATGCAAAAGACTAGGATATGTTGATGACCTGATAAGACGAACTCATGGAAGATGTTATGATGAAATAAAACTAGAATGATGTATGGGATATAGTTCCCAAACCAGAAGGAAAGAGTATAGTATCCTCCAAATGGATATTCAAAATAAAGCATGCAGCTGACAGAAGTATTGAGAAGTATATAGCAAGATTTGTTGCCAGAAGTTTCTCTCAGAAAGAGGGAATTGACTATGAAGAGACATTTGCCCCAGTAGCACGGTATACTTCGATTAGAGCTATCATGGCACTTGCATCCATGATGAAGTGGGACTTACACCAGATGGATGTGAAAACAACTTTTCTGAATGGTGTGATCGAAGAAGAAGTATACATAGAACAACCACAAGGATTTGAAGTTGAAGATAGGCATAATCATGTATGAAAATTGAAGAAGGCCTTGTATGGTCTTAAACAAGCCCCTCGAGCTTGGTATGAAAGGATAGACAGTTTCCTGTCAATTATGGGCTTTACCAAGAGTAAAGTTGATCCTAACCTTTATCCTCAAGGTTGTAGAAGATGAACCTGTCATCCTGTTGTTATATTTGGATGACTTATTATTGACAGGGAATAAGAAACAGATCATGGAAAGCAAGAAGAAACTAGCAGAAGAATTTGAGATGAAAGACCTTGGGTTAATGCATTATTTCCTAGGTTTGGAAGTATGGCAAAGTTCAGAAGGAATCTTTCTCAACATGATGATCCTTCTACAACCACGACACCTTATATGCATTTATGTGCGGTTAACACTTCAGCCCCAACTTGTCGACCACCTCCATCGAGACTAGATTTTCCCTACTGCCTCCATCGATGATGGTCATACAACATCTGTCTTGAATTTTCACCTTTGTCCAAAAAATTGTCTTTCTCTGTGTCAACTCCTCCTCTTGTCCTGTTGATTGCAATAGTGTTCATTGGGTCATCAAGTTTTGACCTCTCTTTGATGCCACTTCTCCTAATTTTTCCTTCACAGTCAATCCAACTTCATTATTTCCTCGACTTCTGGTTTCCTATCGACTTGCGGCATGCAAATTTTCTGAGAACTCATATTCCTTGTGTCCCAATTCTCGACACTTGTAGCATACAACCTTTGACTTGTCTACACGTCCACCAAGGAAAGCTCCTCTATGACTGCTACCATCTCAACCTCAGGGGTTTTCACTTCCCTGTCGATACTCAGATGTTTCGCCTCTAGTCATGCTTTCTTCTTATTGATCATCTCAACCTTCTTCCTTCCTCTCCCCACTAGTTTGTCCTCTGGTGGCGGAGTATTTCTTACTTTAAATAGTCAACTTGCTCAACTCTTCAAAGTCTTCCTCGACAGTTTTTCTTCTTCCTTCAAGGATAGATGATAGGTGTAACACCTTGGTTTTGACCCCGTTGCATTAATGTATTTGATGTAAATATTGTATGGAATCATGAAAAGGAGCTCAAGGCCAAGGCCTTGTCACTGATTGATGTTTGGAATATAGGCGATCATGGTTGATGCCTATGGTTTCTATGCTAAGTCAAGCACATTTGTGAACATCATGTAAATATGCAAATTAATGAAAAACCCACAGTTGGCTATGTCAATGCAACGAATAATGAGATGGGGGCATGATTTTCCCAATGATAAGCAGGTGGGGAATGTTAACCTTGAACCTGTTTGGGGAAAAGCCATGTGTCATGGGGATAACCCATCAAAAATGTCAACTAACCTCTTTCTTGTCTTTCTTCCCAACCATTTATTCTTCTAGAAGGTGGTCGAGGTAGTTATTGCTTGGAAGGGGAAGAGTATGGGAAAATTCGAATTGGGCAAAGCACCCAGTTGTGGAATGTCATGTTTTTCTTGCAGGGACAAGAAAAAACCAGAACCATATGCTAGTTTGACTCATGCGTTCACATTTGGTTTTACTCTCATGTTTTGAGAGATGCGAGACGTTCTGGCTCATCATCCATCTTCATTATCCATCCACGGGGAATCTCTTCAGTAGTTGAGCTCTTCCTGTGTGTATCCTTTGCATTCTGTGAGTTTTTTTCCCTTCACAAGACTTTGATTGTTGCATTGCAGTATTATCTTAAAATACAGAGTGTATGAGACCATGTTACTCGTGTTCCAGAGTAAGCCTGTGTTGTAGAGTCTCCCTGTGGTTGTTGTATTGTGCACCCTGGTTTGGGTCTGAACTATGTACAAGACTTAGGAATGGGAGAGACGTAGAATGTGCTTGATAAACCTAGTGTGGAACATCACAATAAGATAAGAGTTGTTGGTGAACCTGCTATGCACATCCCGAAGAGCACTGGAAGGGAAGGTGTAGCCTAAGGGACTGTGGAGCAAGGAAGGGGACACTTCCTTGTGTTGGGTGTGTAGGAAGTGGGGAATCCAGGACAGATAGGTCTTGTGAAGGTGTTCTTAGCTCTGTAGATGAGCTCACTAGCTTAGAATTTCTTCTTGCCCATTGCCTTAGAATCCTGAAAAACCCATCTATTGGATTGGCTATGTCTAGCTGCATTTGACCCTATGAGTAACCTTTGGCTGGACAGTTTGATAACCCCAACTGTGGATGATGGCTTGGCTAGGTATCCTGATAAACCTAGCAGTGGGATGGCTTGACTATGTACAGTCTGATAAACCCATCTGTTGGCTTGACTGGTCCTTAAGGTGAAGGTTGGCTTGACTGTGAACAGTATGTGAAACCCAACTGTGAGATGGCTTGGTAGAGTGGCCTATGAAACCCAACTGTTGGGATGATTTCTCTTACAGCGTGATAAACCCAACTGTGTTGTCTTGGCTGAGTTGTATGGCACCCTTGGCTATGTATGAGTCTGCTAGTGTTCCCTTATTCCTATAGGAAATGATGCCCAACTTGGGGGTGGCAGTGTTGCTGAGAGACTAAGTAGCACACTAGACTATGGTTGGGTGGAACGTTGCAGCAACATATTTGGTTGCGGGACAAGTTTTGTTCAAGATAAGTGTTCTTGTCTACATAATTCTCTGCAACTGTATTCCTTGCATTGTAATTGCTTGATGGAATGTGATGAACATGTTGTGTTGAATTGATACATTGTTCTTTTGAATAAATGCAATTATAGGCATCTATGTATGTTTTTCCCCCAATGCATTTTGAACTAAGTTGCAGGGTAGATTGGTAATGGCCTGAATGATCAGATCAATCCAACACTTCAGTCAAAAAGTTGAGTTTCTTTCTAGAAATCATCCTTTGCACAGATTTGCAGGATTGCGGGATGCGGGATGCAGAATGTTGTTTCGCAGATTTTGGTTTCCGTAGATTTCCCTTCTGCAACTTGTGGGATGCAGGATACGGGATACGGGATGCAGGATCGCAGTGTCATGATTTCCATAATTCCCAATCCCTCAATTCAATTCCCTGCATCGTCTATATTTGCGGGATGATTCTCCTCCATTGTCTGTTTCCGATGCGGGATGCGGGAAGTGAGATTGCAATTTTTGTAACGTTTTGACCCCGCAACTCACGCTTTCCACACCGTTGATTTTTGCGAGTGAATTTTGAGTCGTTGATTTGGTTCCAGCTGTGGGATCGTTTATGATCGTTGATTTATGTTGCGTTTTCTCTCCCTCGTCTGATATCCTCTGAGATATTTCCTTGTAGATCGTCGAACTGATCAATGGAAGATGGGAGGGAGTGTGACAGTGTTGGAAATATCGAGATGTTCTCATGCCGATGCCTTGTGTTTCGATGAATAGTAAAGGCTCTTGATGAAATTTTTAATTCCGCGTGATATTGGGGCATGGGTATGTGACAGTGTGGTATGAGAGCTACAGGTTGCAGCATTGGGCCTGGATGGACAAGAAACCAGTCAAGAATACCCTTTGATACCAACTTGTAGTACACTACAGTGTGGTATCAGAGCTGCAGGTTGCAGCATTGGGCCTGGATAGGCCAGGGACAGTAAGCAAATGGTTTTGATCTTGAATTACCATGTGTCTAACAAATGGTGTTGATAACACATTTTGTAGAGTCATAGTACATTTTGTAAAAGTAAGTTGTGGTTCAGCCATGATAACCCATGACGGATATGATTCTCGGGACTCCTACGAGTGTGCACGAGATGCTAAGGGGGGAAATGTTCGATTTGGAAATGATGACATAGAGTCTAATGGAAGGAGATTCCAAGAGACACCTCCAGATATTATAACCATCATCAAAAGATTGATTAAGGCCCAGGAAGAGCAGCATCAGTTGAATGCTGCTATGTTGCAGAGTTTGACATACTTGCAAAGAAAGATAGACTCTAGACAGGGTACAGTAAAACCCAAAGGCAGTAAGAGCAGTACCAAAAGAATAAGGACTACTAGTAGATCATCTGACTCAGAAGAATAAAGTGGGGATTCAAGCTCTTCTTCTCGCAAGGAAAAGAGAAAGAGGCACCATAGGGATCTCTATCAGGATGAATTTAAGAAGGATAAACCTCCTATGTTTGATGGCGAGGTAAAGACTGAACAAGAAGCTGAATCTTGACTTCTTCGGATAAAGAAGTACTTCCAAGTTCAGGATTATTCGGGGGACATGAAGGCAAGGGTTTCCATATTAAATTTGAATGGAAGGGCATCTATTTGGTGGGAGCACTTCAAGAAAGTAAGGAGGATCAGTGAAAGGAGACTTAAGTGGAAACAGTTCCAGAAGTATTTCAAGCAGAAATACCTCTCTAACAGGTACTATGATGACAAGATCAAAGAATTCCATGAGCTGAGATTGCGACAACAGACCATGGAAGAGTATGCAAATAAGTTCCTAGAAATGTTGAGGTATGTCAGGTACATCAAAGATGAAAAAGTGAAAATATAACGTTTCCTGAGTGGATTTCCTCATACAAATACATAATCAAGTTTTATGAACCTAGAACTCTTGAAGAAGCAATAAGGAAGGCTGAGTATTGCTATGAGCAAAGCAAAAGAAAACCTGATTACCATAAGACATGGAAGGACAAGAAGAATGAGAAGTCTGACCAAAGGAAGAAAGGTTTCAAACCTTCTAGCTTCAGGAATCAATAGAAGCAACCATCACAAACTCAAAAGCATCCAACCAGAGTGATGGGAGAGAAACCAAGAGATCCACAGCAGAACAGAGAACCTCTCCAATGTTGGAAATGTGGAGGACCCCACATGCGTAGGAATTGTCCACTCAAGAATGAGAGTGCAAGGCCAGCTTACAACATTCAAGAAGCAGAAACAGTGGGTCAAGTAGCAAGGGTCGTCCCTAGTATTTATGCAGCACTGGAGGACCACCAGGAAGATCACCAGTCAATTGTGATTGAATTTGCAGGTAAGATTGCTGAGCAATTTGTTTCTATCTTGATTGACCCTGGTTCTACTCATAGTTACATTACTCCTAGAATAGTGGAGATTTGTGCCTTCAAGAAAGTAAAGCATAGCAAATCTTGGTTAGTTCAGCTAGCCACTGGAACTAAGAGAAAGGTTAGCGAAGTGGTAGAGAAATTTCCATTGGTTATGAATGGATTGGTCACTTGTGTAGATCTGAATTTTCTACCACTAGGTTCCTATGATGTTCCCATTGGAATGGATTGGTTAGAAGCTCATAGAGTAAAGATTGACTATTAGAGTAAGGCTTTTGAGTGCTTGGATGAAGAAGACAACTCAAGGATTGTGAAAGGAATTCCAAAGGTGATTTCTATGAGGTAGGTTTCAACAATGCAGTTGAATAATTTATGTAGGAAAGGTTACCAGTTATATGCAACTCATATTTTGGAGGCACCATAGAATGAAACTCCTAGGTTGGAGTACTTTCATGTGTTGCAAGAATTCAGGGATGTGTTTCCTGATGAGATTCCAGGGCTTCCTCCAAAGAGGGGCATTGATTTCACAATTGAACTTGTGCCAGGAGCAGCACCAGTGTCCAAGACACCCTACAGAATGAGTACAACAAAAATGCTAGAGCCAAAGATGCAACTACAAGAGTGGTTGGAGAAGAAGTATACCAGACCCAGCATGTCTCCTTGGGGAGCACCAATTCTGTTTGTAAAGAAGAAAATTGGTACACTCAGATTGTGCATTGATTACAGACAACTAAACAAAGTCACAGTAAAGAACAAGTATCCTTTTCCTAGGATTGATGACCTCTTCGATCAAATGAGAGGAGTAAGGGTATTTTCCAAGATTAACCTCAGGTCGGGTTACCATCAGGTGAGAATCAAGGATGAATACATTCACAAGACAACCTTCAGAACAAGGTATGGACATTATGAGTTTGTAGTGGTACCATTTGGTCTCACAAATGCACTAGCTACATTTATGTGCCTTATGAATAGTGTCTTGAGTAGGTATTTGGACAAGTTTGTTCTTGTTTTCCTTGATAACATCCTTGTTTATTCTAAGAATAAGGAAGAACATGAAGAGCATTTGAGATTGACATTACAATTTCTTAGGGAGCATCGGTTGTATGCAAAGCTGAGCAAGTGTGACTTCTATAGAGATAGAATTCAGTATTTGGGTCACATTATCTCAGAAGAGGGTATATCTGTGGACCCTCAAAAGATTGAATCCATTATGAATTGGCCTACTCCAAGAAACGTGATAGATGTAAGATCTTTTATGGGACTTGCAGGATACTACAGGAGATTCATTGAAGAATTCTCCAAAGTTGCACATGCAATCACTTATTTGCAAAAGAAGGGGATAAAGTTTGAATGGACATCTAGGTGTGAAGAAAGCTTCCAGTAGTTGAAGAATCTTCTCACCAATGCACTAGTATTGAAAGTTGCGGACCCATAGAAATATTTTGTGGTGTGTACCGATGCATGCGGACAAGAGCTTGGAGAAGTCCTTATGCAAGACAACCACGTTATATGTCATGAGTCAAGAAAGTTGAAGGATCATGAGAAGAACTATGCTACTCATGATTTGGAACTTGCAGCCATAGTACATGCTCTCAAGATGTGGAGGAATTACTTGATGGGCAGAAGATTTGAGTTAAGGATAGACCATTGTGGTTTGAAGTATTTATTTGATCAGCCTACTCTAAATGCTAGGCAAGCTAGATGGCTGGAGTTTTTATGTGAGTTTGATTTTGAAATCAAACACATAAAAAGAAAAGAGAATAAGGTAGTTGATGCACTCAGTAGGAAGGTGCAGGAAATGCATGTGGCATCTCTTAGCATTTGCCAATCAGATTTGAGGCAGCAAATTGTTAATCATACTGTTGGAGATTAAATGTATGTGCAGGTAAAAGACAAATTGCAACAGCAAGGCCTTGAAAAGAGGTATGAGGGATATAAATTAGAAGAAGAGGGAGTTCTTACTTATAAAGGTAGAATTTACATTCCAAAGGTAGCATATTTGAGGAGAGTTGTTATGGATGAGATCCATCAAGCTCCATATTCTGGTCACCCGGGATATCATAAGACAATTGCTACAGCCAAAAAGCAGTACTTTTGGCCAGGAATGAAAAAGGACATGTCTGAATATATTTCAAGGTGCATGAAATTTCAGCAGGTAAAGGTTGAGCATCAACACCCTGCAGGTTTGTTGCAGCCTTTTCCAGTTCTAGAATGGAAATGGGAAGTTATTTCCATGGATTTTATTACAGGATTTCCAATGACTTGGAGACAACTTGATTCCATCATGGTTGTGGTGGACAAGTTGACGAAGGCAGCAAATTTCACACTGGTTAAGTCTACGCATAAGACTGATGACATTGCAAAGATCTTCATGAAGGATATTTTCAAATTGAATGGATTTCCTAAGGCAATAGTCTCTGACAGAGATGTCAAGTTCACTTCCAATTTTTGGAAGGGGTTGTTTGTGTATTTGGGTACAAAGTTGAATTTCAGCACTGCCTACCATCCTCAGACTGGTGGGCAGACAGAGAGAGTTAACCAAGTGTTGGAAGACATGCTTCATATGTATGTGATGGACAAACCAACCAAGTGGGAAGATTATTTACATTTGGTAGAGTTTTCCTATAATAATGGACAGCAAGCCTCCTTGGGGATGAGTCCGTATGAAGCTTTGTATGGTAGGAGGTGTAGAACACCAGTGACTTGGGATAATCTAGTGAACAGGGTTGTGCTTGGTCCATAATTGCTCAAGAAGATGGAGCAAGAGGTTGTAAAGATCAGGCAGAATCTGAAAGCATCCCATGACAAACAGAAAAGCTATGTTGATAATCATAGGGTGAACAGAGAGTTCAGTGTTGGGGATCATTTTTACCTCAAAGTGAGGGAAAAGAAGAGTTCCTTGAGGCTTGGGAGTTGTGACAAGCTGTCACCAAGATATTATGGATCGTTTGAAGTGCTTGAAAGAATAGGGCAAGTTGCATATAGACTTGCATTTCCTACTAGCACTAGAGGTCATAATGTTTTTCATGTTTCTTTGCTTAAGAAATATGTACATGATCCTAACCATGTGATAAATTTGGATGTGATTCAGGTGGAACCCGAGGGAGATTTTCGAATCGAGCCAATGTGCATCCTCGATAGGAAGGTCACAATGCTCCAGAACCGAGCCATAGGGCAGGTAAAGGTGCAATGGGAGCACTACGGTCCTGAAGAGGCTCCGTGGGAGCTGGAGGATGCCATGCGATTGGCAAATCCATTTTTTTTCAATTCTACGGAGCACTGAGACGATACCAGTGTATCATTTTGTTCAATATTGCAAAGCACTGAGAACAATGATATTGAAGGGGGGGGGGAATGTAACACCCTAGTTTTGACCCTGTTACATTAATGTATATGATGTAAATATTGTATGGAATCATGACAAGGAGCTCAAGGCCAAGACCCTGTCACTGATTGATGTTTGGAATATAGACAATCATGGTTGATGCCTATGGTTTCTGTGCTAAGTCAAGCACGTTTGTGAACATCATGTAAATATGCAAATTAATGAAAAACCCATAGCCGGCTATGTCAATGCAACGAATAATGAGATGGGAGCATGATTTTCCTAAGGATAAGGAGGTGGGGAATGTTAACCTTGAACCTTTTTGGGGAAAAGCCATGTGTCATGGGGAGAACCCATCAGAACTGTCAACTAGCCTCTTTCTTGTCTTTCTTCCCAACAATTTATTCTGCCAGAAGGTGGTTGAGGTAGTTATTGCTTGGAAGGGGAAGAGTATGGGCAAATTTGAATTGGGCAGAGCACCCAGTTCTAGAATGTCGTGTTTTTCTTGCAGGGACAAGAAAACACCAGAACCATATGCCAGTTTGACTCACGCATTCACATTTGGTTCTACTCTCACATTTTGAGAGCTATGGGATGTTCTGGCTCATCATCCATCTTCATTCTCCATCCACGGGGAAGCTCTTCAGCAGCTGAGCTCTTCTTGTGTGTATTCTTCACGTTCTGCAAGTTTTTTTCCCTTGGTAGGACTATCATTGCTTCATTGCAGCGTTATCTTAAACTACATAGTGTATGAGACCCTATTACTCATGTTCTAGAGTAAGCCTGTGTTATAGAGTCTCCCTGTGGTTGTTGTATTATGCACCCTGGTTTGGGTCTGAACTATTTACAAGACTTAGGAATGGGAGAGACGTAGAATGTTCTTGATAAACCTAGTGTGGAACATCACAATAAGATAATAGTGGTTGGTGAACCTGCTATGCACATCCTAAAGAGCATTGGAAGGGAAGGTGTAGCCTGAGGGACGGTGGTGCAGAGAAGGGGACACTTCCTTGTGTTGGGTGTGTAAGTAGTGGGGAATCCAGGCTAGATAGGTCTTGTGCAGGTGTTCTTAGCTCTATAGATGAGCTCACTAGCTTAGAAGTTCTTCCCTCCCATTGCCTTAGAAGCCTAATAAACCCATCTCTTGGCTTGGCTGTGTCTGGTTGCATTTGACCTTGTGAGTAACCTTTGGCTAGACAGTTTGATAAACCCAACTGTGGATGTTGGCTTGGCTAGGTATCCTGATAAACCCAGCAATGAGATGGCTTGACTGTGTACAGTCTGATAAACCCATATGTTGGCTTGACTGGTCCTTAAGGTGAAGGTTGGCTTGATTGTGAACAGTCTATGAAACCCAACTGTGAGACGGCTTGGCAGAGTGTCCTGTGAAACCCATCTATTGGGATGGTTTCCCTTACATCCTGATAAACCCAACTGTGTTGGTTTGGATTAGTTGTATGGCACCCTTGGTTATGTATGAGTCTGTTAGTGTTCCCTTATCCCTGTAGGAAATCATGCCCAGCTTAGGGGTGGCAGTGTTGCTGAGAGACTAAGGAGCACACTGGCCTATGGTTGAGTGGAACGTTGCAGCGACATAGCTGGTTGTGGGACAAGTTTTGTTCAAGATAAGTGTTCTTGTCTACATAATTCTCTGCAACTGTATTTCTTGCATTGTAATTGCTTGATGGAATGTGATGAACATGTTGTTGTGTTGAATTGATACATTGTTCTTTTGAATGACTGCAATTATAGGAATCTATGTATGTTTTTCTCTCAATTCATTTTGAACTAAGTTGCAGGGTAGATTGGTCAGATTGGTAATGGCATGAATGATCAGATTGATCCAAGACTTCAGTAAAAAAGCTGAGCTTCCTGCTAGAAATCCTCCTTTTCGCAAATTAGCAGGATTGTGGGATGAGGGATGCAGGATGTCATTTCAAAGATTTTGGTTTCCACAGATTTCCCTTTTGCAACTTGTGGGATGCGGGATCGCAGTGTCATGATTTCCATAATTCCCAATCCTGCAATTCAAGTCTCCGCGCCGTCTATCTTCGCGGGATGATTCTCCGTCGTTGATCTGTTTTCGATGCGAGATGCGGGTTGCGGGAAGTGAGATTGCAATTTTTGTAAATTTTAGACCCCGAAACTTGGCATTTCTGCATCGTTGATTTTTGTGGGTGAATTTTGAGCCATTGATTTGGTTCCAGCTATGGGATATTTATAATCGTTTATTTATGTCGCGTTTTCTCTCCGTCATCTGATCTCCTTTGAGATATTTCCTTGCATATCGTCAAACTGATCAATGGAATATGGGACAGAGCATGACAGTGTTGGAAATGTCGAGATGTGGTCACGTCCATTCCCTATGTTTCGATGAACAATAAAGGCTCTTGATGAAATTTTTAATTTCGCATGATATTGGGGCATGGGTACGTGGCAATAGGCTTCTTTAACTGTCCTAAATTTGATAGGCTCAACTCGTCTTGTATGCCATATTTTATCCCATTTACATATCTGGAAACTGCCTCCTCTCCCTCATCGCTTGGTCATGACCTGATTGACAATCGATAGAATTCCTCTGTGAATTCATTTACAGTCATTTCCTTCTACCTTAATCTTTGTAGCTTCCTGAACAGAGAGATCATGTAGTTGGTGGGAGGAACTTATCCTTCAACTTGGAGCCCATCCTGTCCCAAGTCTTAACCTTCTGCTTACCTTTCTTTATTTTTTCAACTTGTATGTTGTCCCACCAAAATGAGGCATGCCCTTTCAACTTTAGATAGGAATATTTTACTGTTTTGGGATCTTCGATCTACTCCATGTCGAAGTATTTCTACATCTCCCTTACCCAATCTATCAACTCCTTTAGGTTCATACTTCTTGAGTTAGGCACATCCATCTTGGCCTTACCTCTCATTTCTAACAGAACTTTCAACAATGTTTCCTCTAGCTCATCTAACTCTTCTTCTTCTTGAGCCTCTCTATCCTCAGCTTCCTCGTCACTATGGTTAAGGGATTCTACACCATATCCTCATTGTTGTGCATCATTCACAGCCGCTAACTCATTCTTCAGTGTTCTCATTGTCTGAATGCATTCCTCAAACATCTCACAGTCAATAGTGACCAGTGTGCCTCTGTGTTGTCTTCTACCACAGATATTGACGCCTCTCTAATCCATTTCCCCACTCATACAATCATATCAACACTCCCATGACTCTACCCAGCCGCATCTGGATTCGTATTCCTCCCATACAATTGAAACTAGACCTTTCACGTAGGATAACAACCTGCTATGATACCAACTAACACAAAAAAGGTCGACCCAAATGGTCAAATATTGATCAAAGTACGCAACGACACACACACAAAAACATATTGCCAAGAGTATGGATTTCAATTAAATAAAAGAATTCTTTGTATAGGAGGAATTACAAAGTAATATCAATGACTTAGTCAAAATGGACATCAATTATTACAACATCAACATGCATGAGAGAATGCTACGGTCTCTATGCTCACACACTCATCCTCTACAACTCATGCAGGTTAGCACACAACTCCTGACCTTCTGCTCACCCTGGTGCTCTCCTCCTTCCCAGGCTCACAAAATTCCCAAAATTCCCTTGTTTATGAATATGCACCAGTATTTATAGTTGCGCTTGGATGCACGGTACTCAATTCTCCCCTTCTAGAAGCTCACATACTCCTAGGCATCACCTTGGATGCATTAAATGCACCCTCAAGTTCGTCACAATAAGCTTCACCACCTGGTATCCTTCAACAACCCCCATAACTACTCTGCAACTACCCCAACTACTCTAGTGGCTCCATTTCTTGGGATCTTAGATGTTTGATCGGTTGGTGACTCGTCGGCATCGATCTTCTTTCCCGACTCCTCTCCCTTCCCTATTCGATGCGTCTCATCAACCATTGCCAATACCTTATCTTGGACATCAACTATTGCTAGTCGAAATCCCTGCAACTCATCTCTTCTCTTCTTGATTGTCTCACTCGTTTCTCTAGAAGTCATCGACTATCCTCTGGGAACTCCCATCATCTAAATTCGACTATTGATCTTGGTCCTGGATGCCCCTACATCATAATGTGTTGACATGGTGAGCATGATGTTCTCAAATTCTTAGGCCTTTGTTTCTATCAATAATGCTATGTCCCCCCAAATCTCTCTGCATTGTTCTATTAGACAAGGATGCCCCTTAGCACCATACTTATATTTGTTGACTGCAAATTCTTTGGGGTACTTATTAGAGGCAACGCGGATTATTGGGAAGATTAGAGGATTTCTCTTCCAAATGGTTCAATGATGATCAGCAATCACTTTCCATATAATTACCTTCTTTATGTTAGTGTTTAGAAAGATTCAGTGTATAAGGACATGTCATGTCTAGTCACCTTTTGTAGGGCTTTTGGAGCCATTTTCAATCCTCACAAAACTAACTTTTGGTTTATTAAAGTTGACTCACCCCCATTGAGCAAAAATTGAGATCTTATATTTGGTCGAAGTATGGGGCAGAAAAGGTTTTCCCCTAGTTGTGTGGGATGTTTGCATGCTCCCCAAGGATGACGGAGTTTAAGGCTTGATTGATGTAATACATGGAATTATTTTGGTTTCCAAGTGGGTGGTGAAATGTCTTGAGGATCCGGCAACTTAGCAAACTCTCTTTCGGCATTGGATTATGTCTACACAACATTTAGGCATGGTGCATGGCAAGGTTTGGCTTCTTCAATATCATCTCTTCACCCTCTATGTTTCA
The DNA here is from genome assembly GCA_001517045.1 of Pseudotsuga menziesii. Taxonomy (NCBI): domain Eukaryota; kingdom Viridiplantae; phylum Streptophyta; class Pinopsida; order Pinales; family Pinaceae; genus Pseudotsuga; species Pseudotsuga menziesii. The sequence continues at coordinate 254,113 of LPNX010034240.1, read as the reverse complement.
AGTTGGGGGCTCTTATTCTCTTCAAGAGTATTTGGGCAACCAGGAAATCGATGGTTGGATTGGTTCATTAGCAATGGCCAAGTAGCATAGTTGGGTGGAACATTGCCTCTCGTTCGATATGGAGTTGGTGATATCAAGGAATTTGTATTACAGAGTTGACACGATTTCAAGCATGTCGACTGAGTCGAAAGGGTTTCCTCCATTAGCGATACCTTTAGGACTATGAGGCCCACCCATGGAAGCAATGGAGACCAGTTGCTCAAGAGTTTGAGTTGTTGGCCTCAAATCACCCCTTGATCATGGAGTTATAATCCTTCCTTCTAGAATCTGTTTTGTTTAAGATGAACATTGTGATTCCTAGGCCCTTCTAGAGAGATTGGCAATGGGCTTTGGCATATTGTTGTTACATTATGATTCTCTTCATATGTATTCATTGTTTCATCAAAGACACCCCTCGTCAAAAATAATGTGAAATGGTTATCATTACAACTAGAGGCTAAATGTATTCGTAAGCTACATTGTGTTTGGTTGGTACAGATTTCCTACAAGTTGTGTATGTTTGCTTGGCTAGTGATTTATTAAGGGCTCCCATCCAAGGCCAAGTAGGCCAAGTCTAACCTTTTGAATGGTTTATGCCCAAGGTGCCAAAGAGAAAAGATGGTCAAGCACGTTTTGGCATTGCAGATTTGTCTAAGATTGTTGGAATTTTATGGAGGAGCGACAACTCATTCTCTCCCTGAACAAGTACTATTGGAGCATTGTTTTATTGGGAGATGGCTATTCTTTCTTCTGAGAATAAGTTTTTGGTTTATGGCATTGGTTGTGTATTTTTGCTTATTTGTGCTTTGGAGACTCTTCATATGTATTCATTGTTTCATCAAAGACACCCCTCGTCAAAAATAATGTGAAATGGTTATCATTAGAACTAGAGGCTAAATGCATCTATAAGCTACAGTGTGTTTGGTTGGTGTGGCTTTCCCACAAGTTGTGTATGTTTGCTTGGCTAGTGATTTATTAAGGGTTCCCATCCAAGGCCAAATTGGCTAAGTCTAACCTTTTGAATGGTTTATGCCCAAGGTGCCAAAGAGCAAAGATGATCAAGCACGTTTTGGGATTGTAGATTTGTCAAAGATTGTTGGACTTTTATGGAGGAGAAACAACTCGTTCTCTCCCTAAACAAGTTCTATTGGAGCATTGTTTTATTGGGAGATGGCTATTCTCTATTTTAAGAATGAGTTTTTGGTTTATGGCATTGGTTGTGGATTTTTGCTTATTTATGCTTTGGAGACTCGAATGCAAGTTTGTATTTGACCTAAAAAATAACTCCATTTCTACCTACCTTTCTTACTCTTTGGAAAGATGAGGTTAACCATCAATTTTTAACTAAGGGCATTCTATATATTTTGTTTTTATTTCTATATAATGTCAATATTTGCAGCCCAATGAGCTAGCTCAAGTGGTTGAGTGTTGTAAGTTTTGAGTAGAAGGTCTCGCGGTCAAATCCTTGAGTGGCTATACATTGCTATATAAGGGCCTTACTTGATGTACCAATCAGGTTAGCTCTGTAATCAGAGCGAACAGGGTGTGGCCCCTTTGAGTGGGTCCTTTGTGATTTCTTATTGTGGACGTAGGTGGGGGGTTTGTGAACCACAACATAAAAAAATAATGTCAATATTTGCTCCAAAAAAATCATATTCATATTCTTCTTAATAGCCCCATATTCTCATCAAATTTAAAAAACAAGAATGAAGACATACATTACACACCACAAGATTATAAAAACCCACCAAAAAATATAAACAACCCTTGTTTAAAACCCCCAAGCATAGCTTACAATTCTCATCTAAAAAACCTCATTCATATTCTTCTTATGAGGGTCCCACACAACGACCCACACAATCCATTCTTAAGAGCTCCATTTATATGCTCAATCCCTCTCCAAAGCATTTGGACACAACAATGAAAACCAAAACAACAATAAGAGCTCCATTCATATTCTCAATCCCTCTCCAAAGCGTTTGGACACAACAATGAACACATAAACAACAACATATAGCATTTGGACACAACAATGAACACCAAAACAACAATAGATAGTACACATCCCAAAATATATGTTTGATATAGTGTATTTTTATGTGAGTGGACTAAGAGGAGATCTTAACCTGCTTCATCCCACCAACCCATATGGCCATAAACCAAAAATTTATCACAAAATGCAAAAATTTCCACTTTCGATATTCCTCATCTTATAATCGAAAATAAACAATCCCAAAGTATGATGTTAATATTGTGCAATAGAAATTAGAAGTATTGAAAGAGAAGCTAGGGAAGAGTGACCAAATACACAAGAATAATAGGCATTCAAAGAGAAAAGCAACAGCCAAAATAGTTCACAAGTACAAGAATAATAGGCATTCAAAGAAAAAAGCAGCAACCAAAAATAGTAGACAAGTTAATGTAAAGTTGAAAAAAGCACAGCCAAAAATAGTAGACAAATGGATGATGTAAGTTGTAGCCTTAAAGGGTAGGTGTGGTGTCACACATAGAGCCCACAATGTAATCCTTGTATCACATTGATACTAGGTGTATGTAATCCTTGTATTACACATTGATGCCAACTGTATCCTTAGCATATAAATCCCATGGTACATGCAAGTTAAATGGAAAACTTGTCCTTACATCACCCCAAGACTATGCACCAAAAGCAAAAGCAACGTTCATCTAAGAGCCCTAATATTCTCATCTAAAGTAGACACAAGCTGTACCCCTATCACATAAATCCCCAAAGTAGACACAAGCTGTACCCCTATCACATAAATCCCATGGTACATACTAGTGAAATTTCCAACTCATCATGACATCACCAATACTATACAAGTACCTGCACCAAAAGCATAAACAACTCTCAGCTAAAAGCCCAAAAATTCTTATCTAAAAATCCCATTCATATCCATGGTCTTTCTTAACCCATGCCAGGAACAATGAACACCAAAATAGTCGCCAATGTAAGACAACACAAACACAATAGGCATTGAATCAATGTAAGACAACACAAACATAATAGGCATTGAAAGAGAAGAGAGAAACCAAAAACACAACAAAACATAATAGGCATGGAAAGAGAAGACAGAAACCAAAATCACCACAAACATAATAGGCACTGAAAAAAGACAGCAGCCATGTATTAAACAGGTGTACATGTACACACTACACGTGTACGGTCTCAGACAGACCAAGCTCTAATGCTTGGGTGACACACTGAAGCCAACAGTACTGCCACACCGGCATTATACTACCAGTACAGGGGTTGGGATACCTTCCCGGCAAACACAGCCGTTCCCCCAGCTGATAAATGCCGTGGTGCTTCAAGACCATATAAGTTACATTTATCCACATCCTAGTAAACATGGCCGACCAAATCTAGAAGAGCAAATGAATCTAAATCAAATCTACAGAATAATAGAAAACCTTGCCACGAAACTGAGTTCACAACAAGGATGTCAAGAACAGTATAAATGAATCTAAATCAAATCTACAGACTAATAGAAAACCTTGCCATGAAACTACAACAAAGATGTCAAGAACAGTATAAATGAATCTAAATGAAATCTACAGACTAATAGAAAACCTTGCCATGAAACTACTGATTTCACAAAAACAATGTACTTTTCTCACTATTCTCCAATATACAAGCAATTGACACAGCCACCTAATTCTCAATCAGAGCATCCGTACAATATATGTGCAATTCAGTATATACATCAATGAAATATACACAGGTTTCGATGCTAGCATAAGCAGCATATAAAATATGAGACTCGAACACCTTTGGATTCGTGAAAGCAATCACTAGACCCCTGACAAAATCTATACAGAAATAATTATTTCAGAATGGATGAGGTGGCGGAGGTGGAGGTGGAGGCACATGAGACTTTGCCATTCCCACCCATGCGACTACGCCAACCGCAAGCACAATCCAACCAAGTATGTCATACTTCAAGTCACTGTTCTTCTTCTTCTTCTTTGAGCCCTTCAAATTAGATCCCACCGATGGGCTATCAGACTGAGTGAACATTTGCCTGTGGACTTCCAAGTGCAATTCAGGAGCTTTTTCGTTCAATTCCAAAGACTTCCGGTACAATTCATTGCTGGGATCCTGTTCTAAAGCTTGCTGAAAACACTGAGAAGCCTTCTGGAAGTAAATCTTTGCAACCTCATGCTCTGGGGTAAGGAATCCATGGGATGTGTGGGCATTTCCCATGCACCATAAAGCGTCATGTTGCGTAGGGTTTAATTTCAATGCCTCTTCCAACTTTGAAATTGCATCGTTCAACATCTTCACACAATCTGCACCTTGCTGAAACTGTGACAGCTCCACCAATACACATCCCCATCTTGTGATGTTATCAGCGTCCCGAGGGTCTGCCGCGTATTGATTCTCTGATGTCTTCCTTGCAGCCTCAAAGAAGAGAAGCCGCTCGAAGTCATTCTGGGGAAGTATCATGTCTTCCATCGTACGTAGACAGAAATCACTTGGCAGATTGATTTTAAAGCTCTCCTCACGTTATCGAAAGAAGACGATGTCACACCCTCGTAGGGCTAACAAAAACATAAAAAATAAGTAGCATTTAAGAAACAGAACTAAAGTTTTGTTTTGCTGCAATAGATCAAAATTCAATAACTAAAAACACCAGCAAGATATTATTTTATTTTGTAGATTGCTTTTAGAAATATCAAAATAATAACTAGTTTAAAAATAAAAATAAAAAGTTAGATTTATGCTATTCAAACCCCTTGAACCTCAAGAACCATATCACCATACAGGTAGGCAATCATGCAGTGCAATTATAATGAATGCCATTCCCCCTAAACCCAGTATTGGATTTATGCTACAATGAACTCTCTACTGTGGCCATTCTGAACCCCCTAAGCAGCAGATTTAAGATTCTACGATGAAAGCATAACAACTGGGTTTACCTGCACTTCACATCCCCGCACACCAGGATCTCCTTCTTTCCGCCTCTGCTGCAGGTTTCGATCGTTTTGTTCCAATTTGTTGGGGTTGCGCTTCGACTTTATATCAAGATTTAGGGTTTGGCATCCTTTTGCTCGGGCCGACCTTAGGGTTTGGGCAAAGGAAGCTTCCAATTTAGAATATTTACCGTTGTAAATACAAAATTACGGTCGACCAAGTTCGAAGGGAGAGCCTAGAGGTGATAGCCAAATTGTATTCCACCTACGTGTCCCCTATTGAGTGGGTCAAAATGATGATCATTTCGACCCGTCTTTACCATCTTTAACAAATTTCTAATTGTATTTGCAAAATAGTACAAACACGATTTGGATTTTTTTTTCAATTATTTTCGCTCTGCGTGGCCTAAAAGCATTGCCTAAAAGTTTAGTAGACTCGTTCGAATTTTAAATATAAACATAGGTCTCGGCATTTTTTACTTCCCTAACCTCATCCTTGCCGGGGATTTAAATTTCACACTCTCCAATGCTGAAATTTAGGGGAGTAAAGCTCACATGGACCATATGGCCCCCTACTTTTCTTAGCTCGTGAGCTCTAATAATTTGGTGGACTTGGTTAATAATTTGGTGGACTTGGCTCTCCTTACACCTGGCCCTACCTGGAGGAATGGCCGTGTGGGTCTTGATGATGTAAGCAAAAGACTTGATAGATTTGTGGCCTCACACCATTTTATTCCTTCGTTGAATCATTATCGATCTTGAATTGCCCCTTCTGAGCTCTCTGACCACTTCTCTGTGTGTTTGGAATGGAACTTTGTGCCTACTTGTCATCTTTATCCATTCAAATTCAATAGGACCTGGCTAATGGAAAAATATTTTGGTGTTATTGTTTACTCCTCTTGGGAGACTGAAGTACCCTCCTCCTGTGACCCTATGTCAGCGCTCACCTATAAGCTTAAGAGACTCAAGGGCTCGGTGAAAGATTGGGGAAAATGGATGGTTCTAGGAAAGGGCAAGGAGACATCTGAGATTGATTTTTCTATTCATGAACTCCTCTCTGCCCGGATCTCTAGCATTCTGACTGATAGTGAAGCTGCTCAGTTCTCTCAGCTGAAGTCTAGGAAGGAGTCTTTATTGGCTCACCAGGTCCTAACTTGGAAACTTAAGAGCAGAGTTGATTGGATCAATGAGGGTGATGTGAACACCAAGTTCTTCCATGCCTATGCATCTACTAGAAGGAATTCAAAATCCATTTGGGCCCTGCAGGATTAGGCTGGTGATATGATTGAGGAGGAGGCTCAGCTCAAACAGATGGGTGCACAACACTTTGCTGATTTGTTTAAAGATGATGGTAGTACTAACATTGAGGATCAACTTAAAGTCATCGGACTCTTCCCTACTTTTGTTCAAGAGGAAGAAAGAGAAATTTTTTCTACTATTATTACTCTCTCTAAAATTGAATGTGTCCCTAAGGGGTTCAAAAATGACAAGAGTCATGGCCCTGATGGTTGGCCAGTGGAGTTTTTTCTCATTTTCTTTGAGCTAGTGGGCTCTGACATCCTTAGGGTTGTAGAACAGTCTCGGCTAGAAGGCAAGATCTCTGGTGCCTTAAATGCCACTTTCATTACTCTCATTCCTAAATGTGATAAGCCCCTTACTTTCATTGACTTCGGGCCTATTTCATTGTGTAACTTGGTTTACAAGACCATTTCCAAGATTGTTGCCATCAGATTGAAGCCTTTCTTAGACAAGACCATATCTGCTAATCAATTTGGCTTTCTCCACAACAGATAGATCATTGAGCCAGTTGGCATCACCCAGGAATTACAGCACTCCATCAAGGTGAAAAAGCAAAAGGTTATGGTGCTCAAGATGGATTTAGTTAAAGCTTTTGATCGTGTAGACTGGACTTTCCTTAGACTTTTCCTACTTCAGATTGGTGTGCCTGTGGACGGAGTTAATTGGATAATGCGGTGTTTCTGCTCCTCAAATTTTGTTGTCTTAATTAATGGGACTCCTTCAAAAAAAAAAATCTCAAAGGGGTATGAGACATGGTTTCCCACTATCCCCACTCTTCTTCATTCTTGTTATTGAAAGCTTGAGTCTTCTTATTTCTAATGCACACCGAAGGGGGAATCTTGCATGAATCAAGGTCTCTTCTAGCATGCATTTAACCCGCCTTCTTTTTGTGGATGATGTCATACTATTTGGGTTGGGGACTCTAGAGGAATGGCATGGTTTTAAAGAAATATTGGATCTCTTTTGCTCTGCTACTGGTATGAAGATAAGTATTGAGAATTCCTCCTTTATGTTCAATGAGGTGGATGAGGTTACTAGAGACAGGATCTTCTCCCTGTTGCCTTATAAAATAGATCCCATATCTGTTGGTTTCAAGTACCTTGGTTACTACCTTAAACATTTTGGTTACTGTACCAATGATTGGCGCTGGATCATTAAAAGGTTTGAAAAAAGGATCAGTAATTGGACTTACAGACTTTTATCTCTTGGAGGTAGACTGATTTTGGTCAAATAAGTTCTTATGGGATTGGCAGTTTATTGGCTTACCTTAGCTCAAATTCCCAAATCTATTTTGCATTGTCTCAGACTCTCCATTTTCAATTTGCTTTGGAGAAATGTGGGTGGGAATTACAAAATGCACCTGGTCAACTGGCATACTATCTCTAGACCATATGAGTTTGGTGGTTGGGATATCATGAACATGGACTGGTTAAGCTTATCACTCAGATTAAAAAGTGTGTGGACGGTACTAAATGGTAAGAGAATTTGGTCCCACATTATTAAGCATAAATATTTAAAATATCGGCCGATGGATAATTGGTTACGTCTTCATAATTTCATAGTCAAAGGAGCTTCCTTTATGTGGAATGGATTCATCAGATCTCTTACTTGGATCACCAGGTATCTAGGTTGGAAGGTTGGAAATGGAAAGATAATTAGAATTGGTGTTGATCCTATGGCGGGCTTAAACTCTTCTTTTGTACTTAAAGAGGATCTCATAAGTTACCTGGTAGACTATGGTATAACATCACTATATCATGCCCGTAATTTTGGGGATGGTGCCTCCTCTTAGTCATATTGGCTTACTGCTGAAGATTTGGATATGGGTGGTTGTTGGAAGGATCTTTGGACTGATTATGTTAGTGGCTTATCACATGGTTGTATCAGACTTGTTGAGAAAGAGGACTCTCTGCTTTGGATGTTCAACAAGGCCACAGGTATGGTCAATGCTAAGCTGGCCTATGAACTCATCTCTTCGAGTGTTCTCTCTGTCTGGCCTGTCAGTACTCTTAATCTCATTTGGAAATGTAACATCCCCCTTAAATTGATTTGTTTCATCTGGTTGTGCTTGGAAAATCGTATTAACACCTGGGATGATTTGATTAAAAGGGGATTGAAAGTCCCCAACAGATGCAGTCTATGTAAGTGTACAGAAGAATCGATCAATCATCTCTTCTCAAATTGTTCATTCACCTGTTATATCATCATCTGTCTTAGCAGGAGACTTCATCTGTCCATGGATTGGAATGAACCCTCTTTTATGGAAAATCTGGAAATTTGGTTTAGTAGTGAAACTGAATTTCTCCACCTTCCACTCCACATGTCCTGACAGTTGTGGCTCACTAGGAACGGAGTCACTTTTTAGGATCTTAAATTGGATGCAAACTCCATTTGTCTCAGCATCATGGATCAACTTCAGACTTACCCTGCGATTGCTCATAAGCATGCCAAAATGAGAAATATTGGTCTGGCACCTGTTATTCAATACCCATCTGGGTTTTTTTTATGGGTCCTCTACTAATATGATTGGGGTTGTTGGGGTTCACTTGATGATCAGTCACGATCATTATTTTAGCATTAAGATGGGCTGTGGACAGAGCACTAATACCACATCTGAATTTCTGGCACTGTGGGCTCTACTTGTGATCTCAAAGGATTTTTGTTTACCTTCTCTTCATGTATGTGGTGACTCAACAACCATTATCAACTGGGTCAATGGAAGGGTAGCCCTCACTACTCTTAATCTGGATGGATGGTGTCAAAATATTAGGAATATGGAATCATCCTTTCTCCTTCTTGACTTCCATCATGTATACAGAGAATACAATGTGAATGCGGATGGCTTATCAAAGGAGGCACTTTCAATGGCCTCTGGCCTCCTACATTACACTGAATTCACTGAAGGTGAATGTGTTGGGAATGGAACAATTCAGTTTTATTAGATTCGAGCTGACCTACTCTTTTTATTACATCTTTGATGTATTTATTTTCATGAGTATGGCAGGATTGAGTATCACATCTTTTGGATGATTGAGGTAGACTCTGTTCTCCTCTTGTTTCAGTTTATCATTCCCACGAGTGCCTCCTTTGATAAGCCATGTATGGTTTTACTTGTATTCTCTATAGTCATCTTGGATATCGAGATGGCGTTGGGTTGATATCCTATGTTACCGTACTGATTGTGGATTGATTTTGGGTTGCTGATCCAAGGGAGGTTTTTAATACCCCAGCCCCCTAAATCTTTGGGCCATGAAAGATCTCGCCAATTTACCAGATGATATTTGAAAGATTTATCAGAGGAACCCCATAGGAAGTTAAACATGATGCATCTGAGCTTCTGAAGAATAGAGACTGGGAGAGGAGCAAGGCCCATCCATCTATATAAACTCTGCCTACTCCTTGAAAGCACATGCATATCATTTTCAAGCCCATTACTCACATAATCATGATTTTTTTTCATCCTCCAATGGTTAATGGGTTCCTAGAAATCTTAGGAGTTTGTTATTCTTATAGTAGACTAATTTTTAACCATCACATTAAGGGTAGATACTATATTTTCACTTGTGTAAATATGTAAACAATGCAATTGGGAAGGGGATTATGCAATATTACATTGTGGCCACATCTTTTTGTATTAATCTAGTCACGAGAATGAACTATGCTACAAGTGTCTTTATAAATAAGATTCATAATGATTCCTTACATTATTCAATCCCTACTACCTTATAGTTCATTGTTTGTACTGAAAATAGATGTACATTATAGTTAATTCAGTATCAACCTACATTATATATTTTAGCTTTGTTATCTATTTGTTTCTAATGACATTGAGTTTTTTTATTATGCACCGCACTTAACACACTTAAGTAACGTCACTTTGAAAATTTCCCTTTATATTCTATAGTAACACTAATACACTTTTACCTACCCCAATTTATATTTACAAGAGCTTATGATTATTGTGACTAGGCATCATGATCTATTTAGTTATTTCACTATAAGGAAAATACCATGTAGCGAACGTTATAATGGAGGTTTTTAGTGTAACAAGATTGGCCAAAAATGTAAAAAAAAATCCACTACAACCTCCACCAATGGTATTGGATGGATTGGCAGAGGTTTTTACGGAAATTTATTATAACTAAAAAAACCTCAACGGTTGGAGACTTTAGCGAAGGATTTTTATCATTGTGCTTTATTGAATGAAAGGCACCAATGTGTACACATTTAAAAAGCATCAATGTGTACAAAGTTAAAAAGGAATGGTGCATACAACAATCTTAATGGCACCAGTGCTATATAACTTTATGTGCACTGGTGCTTTATAAGAAATATCACATCGATGCTTATGTCATTTTATAACGCACCGGGGTTGATTGAGAAGGAAAATGCACCGTTGAAGTTGACTAGGACATTAACAGTCATTGCATTTTTTACATTATGGTGTGGTTACAATATATTGTCACACAAGTGTGTTGTCATATTGAAAGAACCGATGTGTGTAAATAATAAAAATGCATTTTGTGTATGCAACATGTCCTTTGTTGCGTTGTTGTGATTTTATTTCAAAAGCATCGGTGCTTACATTTAATCATTAACTGCATTGGTGTGACTTTGACTTAAATGCATCAATGCCATTAAAAAATTGAAATGCATCGGTAATCATTTTCTCATTGGTGACCAGTGACTGATGACTATTATAAAAATTACAATGCACTAATACATCTATATATTTTTTTATTTTGTTAATTCCATTATTCATCATAAAATGAAATAATTTTTATACTAGTATTCATATAATTTTAATTTTGATTATTGCATTTGGATATGATGTTTGGATTAATTTGTTATATCATCACATTTTGCATCTATTCATTGTAATATTTAATCATCCATATATTTAATCATCTATGTAACATTTCACAATGACATTAGGCATGCAATAGAATAATAAACTTATTTTATTATGTATGAATAAGAGGTCCATTGTCATACAAAATGGGACAACATAAGGGTCCACAATTCTTCCAATTGGGACACTATGTCTAGTACATTATACAAAATGTCTGATTTTCAGAGATAACTATTTCAAAACATACAAAAAATTCCATTAACATCCAATTATATTGATCGACATTCTTTGTTGGAACTATTGTTAGTGCTCGAGCTACTTGCATGACGTGGGTTATTTGGCCGAAAGTTTTGTTGGTTTCCTGCATTATGTTCCTCCTCTTTAGCTTCCATCTACAAACATAAAAATAAAGTGTAATGAGTGTTCATGCATTTGTGGGCATAATGCAAAAATATATAATATACATGACTATGTCAATTGAAAAGTGTACCATAGAAAGAATCGTGTCCTGAACGATACATATTCTTTCAAAACCAAATATCATGTCATCTCTCAACAACTCTCCTATTAACTACACTCCATAATTTGTTTCTTGCAAATTTTATACCCTGTCACAAATAATAGATTTAATATAAAGGTTTTTTGTTGTCCCATTAATTATAAAATGACAGATCCCTGAATGAGGTGATAACAGAGTGTGATGAACTCCACACGGAGAATGACCAGGATGGGAGGGAAAGTGTATTTAATATGGCCCATCCTATTTTAATGAGTAACCTTATGAATATACCAAAGCTTAATCGCAACACCTAGCCTAAAGGTTTATTATTGTGTCCTTCCTTACGGTTATGCATTGGTTCACTGCGGATGCCCTTAACTTCATGTGGGGTGGAGGAAATTTCTTATTTGTTAAGGATATTATCACTTGGTTTTTGGTACGCTTATTCCATGATTTTGATAAGGAAATTATGTTGGGGGAACTTATTTCTAGCGAGCGCCACAGTCGGCCTCCTGATAACATAATCGAGTTATCCGTGTATTTGAAGAACAATGGGTTTGTTTGGCTCTGGTTCTGGAGAATTCCTATCCTTAGGCTCCAGGAACACTCTCATCGTGGGTGTGGTGGTTGTCCTCATGTCTAGATATCTCTAAATTCACCACCCATATCTATTGTTTCGAGGCAAACGATCCCTGCCATGGAACATGGATCTTTTGGTGGACGAAGAAACTTCCTAGGTTGACCAAAAGGAGAATGAATGATCTTGTCAGGTGAAATGGTTTGACGATGTAGGAAATTCGCTTGGCTATGGGGATAGCTTGTTGCCACCTTTGCTTCAGCCTAATATGACGCCTCCTTCATTGAATTTGGGTAAGCCCTTATGTGCTCACTGCTTTGAGTCTCTGCACTTGAATTATGAGGACAATTCACCTTTGGTTCATGCCCTGTGTGATATGTATTTTGAACATTGTCGCCACATGGAAGATGCCTCATTTAGACTGGAATAAATGGAAAAGAAAATCTTTATGACTCTCTCTATCCTATCTGGTCATGGCTTGGGCTCACCCACGATGGTTATTGTCAATAATGACACCATTGTTGTGCAAGATGGAGCTTCCATTCAGGAACTAAGATGTCAAAATGCTTAGTTTTATGTTTGTTATGCCTTAGTTTTTATGCGTGATCGATTTCAGCTTTTAGTTTTTCTACAAGTCCTCCCTCGAAAGGTTGAATATGTATAAGGCCATCAATTTTATGTTCAGTCTCATAGGCCTTCTTTTTGTAAAATGTACAGGTATCAGTCTCTTTTGACAATTGAATATATTAGCTATCTAAGGGCCTCTATCTTGGCCCTGTAGACTCTATTATGTACTTTTATTTATGATATAATATAATGTCGCTCTTACTTACATAAAAAAATTATAAAATGAGAGAAATAAAATAACATAGATACTTACAAATTCCATAATTTAGTTTTGATATGCTAACATATACCCACCTCCCATACTTACTCGGAAACATTTTTATCAACCTCTTTTTCCTTATCTTCCTATGTCATGTACTCGACAACCCCAGTTGACCATAGAGACCACGAGGTACTCAAGTAGCTTATTCAATAGACCTCTAACACCCAATTTCATTTTGCATAAATATCATTATCAATTTACAATGGAATAATAAACAATATGGTCATCCAAATTAACATATGCATACATTCTCAACTTACAAGAAATTCCATATAGGAAACACACATGAAGAATGCCATATAATTACATGCTCATAAAAAATCACATAGCAGTTAATTAAGCAAGAGGTAAACATAAATATCCATGGAATTTACACATAGTTATACATGTATCTTAATAAATAGTTCTCCAACTCGTTGTAGGTGAAGGATATTCCTACCAACCATAGGCTCCGTTGAGTCATATCTTTCTTGATAGACCACCCCCAAGACATGGCTATCAGTCCATAAGGGAAAATATCTTTTCCAAACCTCCCTACATTTCAATCTCTCATGTAACCCACTGGTGTAGAAACCCACCACCACATCTGTCCCATTCCTCAATTCTCCTTCCCTGTCAACATGCACAATGCCAGGAACAAGCTCCCTTATCTGAGCTAACAATCCTTTAGGTAGCCTCTAATTCCCTTCTTTAGCACGAATCGGATAGGAAGTCTTTGAATCAAGACCCCAAGGCACAAGTTGTAGGACAGGTTCCTCTTACGCACCAGTATACCAAGGGAAATGGCATGGAAATTTTGAATTCACCTATGGCTGCTCTAATCCTATTTCATAAGTATCAATTTCATGTAATCCCAAGTGAAGGCTAGAATAAGGAGGAATGGAATTCGAATGATTGGATTCCAAAAAATGAGTGAAGGAACGAACCCCTCACAATCTAAACTCTCCATTTTTATATGCATGGATTTCTCCCTCTTAATCCCCTCTTAAGATCATTTAATATTGCTTAATCAAAGCATGACCCTGATCCAAATGGGTATAGGTGGAAACCCACCTATTCCACTAGCTCAAAACAATTTTTTTCATTTTGGCAATTTTCTACGATTTTTCGGGTCTCAAACTTCTTGGGTCGTTTTGAGGCCCTAAACGACGTTTTTTGGTGATTCGAGGGTTCAAATACTTACCAATCACATGCATTTGTCCCTAGTCCAAGTTATAAAGATTAAATATACCTTTACATCGGCCTATCGAGTGCACCAAATGAAGATCGTATGCAAAATTCATGACCCCAAGAAGTTGACTATTCAATTAACCACCTTGGGGCCGCAAACTTTATGATGATTCATATCCTAGGGTTAGGTTTAGGGTTTCCTTACTCCCCAAGGATTTATGAGAAAATGCACTTCGGCCTCCTTTTGTATTCATCTTGTCACGAGTGAGTGTAGCTGCCACATCTCTTGTCAAAGATACAACTACCACAATTCTAGTTGCTTTTGTTTTACAGTTTGTTATGTTTCATTCATTTAATAGAATCTGAGTTTACTATATCACTGTGTTTATTGCATATATCTGTGTATGTGACTATATATATGTTCTTTCATTTCGTTCTCACATAAATCCAGATCAATGGTATCAGAGCTTTCTGCTCTTTTGGTTTCTCAGTGCATGTCCCCGACAAGATCTGAATATTGAGAGTTGGGTCTCAAACTAGTTGAGCTTGGGGAAAATACCTCTCGCTGTCCCAAGTAGCCTCACATGGTGGGAGAATAAAAGAGAACTGATAGAGCAAGAGATCCTATTAAACTGTTGCTCGAGCAATCCCTCGTGTGACAGAGGAATGAGATGATGTATAACTTCACCCACATCCTTCAAAGAATGTCAACGGCGGTAGACACACCTTCAACAAGTAGTTGTTTCAAGGGTGTGACTCCCTTCAAGGTACAATTTAACTTTGACATCCCCTTATTTGAAGGAAAGATATATGCATATGCTTTGGAAAAATGGTTGAGTCCATTAGAGGGATACTTCTTTAATATAAAAAAAAATCGATAGTGAAAAGATCACCTTCGCACTCCTTAAGTCCCTCCCCCATGTCAAAGAGTGGTGGGATAGGTACTGCAACAGGAATGCGAGGGATGAAGCTGAGATATTCAATACAAAACCCACTTGCCCATATTTTTTCGATGTCATCATAGAGGAATTCTACCCTATCGAAAACTATGATGACCAATACACCCGGTGGATGACATTGCACTAGGAAAGAGACCAAATGGTGACAGAGTATACCAATATATTCCATACCCCGTGCTCAAAGCTAGGTATTAGAGACTCTAAACGACACTTGGTTCTAAAGTACTGTAGTGGCCTGCACATGTACATTCAGTCAAAATGGATTTCCTGGACATATCCTCACTAGGAGAAGCTTACCGACATGTCGGAAAGATCGAGCAAACATTTAAGCAAAAGAATAAGCGGGATTTTGTGTCTACAAATCAAAAACAAAACCCAAGAAAAAGTGTCCCTAATTCACAACCCAAAGTACAGAGAAAGGATGGCCAAAGTATCGACAACCAGTCCAAGCCGCAGGAAAACAAGGGTAATGGGAAATCAAAGGAGGACTCTAGAAAGTAGTGCGAGCTCCACAAAATCCCTTGGCACAACACAGATGAATGCCTCTCAAAAAAATCATGGTCGACCGAGACAAAATCCCTATATCCAGACTCTAACTCTGACACTGATGTAGAGAAAGAAAGGGGCAAGCAAATCATTAACGCAGAACCTAGTGACACCATCGCAATCACAAAGATCCAACCAGAAGAGTCAAAGGAGCTAGAGGAAGGGGAGTTCCTCTTCCATTCGCAACTATGGGTACATGGGACTCCTCTACATTTCATTGTTGACAATGGTAGTCATAAGAACCTCATCTCGTTTGAGGTTGTCAAAATATTGAAGCTTCTGACGGTTTGACATCCCCAACCATATAACATTAGTTTCTGGAGCCATGGACGAGACATCTGTGTCAGTCAACAATGCTGCCTCTCCAACGACATCAAGCAAGGATGAGGTAATCTATGATGTTTCCCTGCTTTAAGTTTGTGATGTTCTTTTAGGACAACCATATATGTGCAAACATCATGTTGTGTATGAGTCTAGACCTTGTAGTATCATTATTACTTTAGGAAAGAAAATATACAGGATACTAGAGACACTTTTTGCTACTGGAGTGTCTCTCATCACAGGGAAGCGGTGCAGGAAGGTAATCTCCTAGATAGGGAAATTCGAACTCTTCATGGTTTGTTCTAAGGGTGAATGAAAGATCACAGCAAAATCCACCACCTACACACAACACCCCTCTACACATCAGAAGCAGGTGGACAAGATCATGGAAGCATACAATGACATATTCACCACACCTGTCGAGGTTCCGGTACATTGTTAGGTCAATCATTCTATTGATTTGATCCCTGGTGCACCTTTACCTAATTGGCCAGTATACATTCCCTCATGGAGAAAGAAGAAATCAAACACCAGATTCAATAGTTAATCCAAAAGGGACACATTCAACCCAACTCCTCACCTTGTGGGATCCCAATTGTGTTGGTACAGAAGAAAGATGGGACATGGTGAATCTATATTGACTACGAGCTCTAAAAAAAATCACAGTCTGGAATCGGTATCCCATTTCCAGGATGGACGACCTCCTTGACCAACTGAATGGGGGGAATTATTTCAACAAGATTGACTTGAAGTCTTGCTACCATCAAGTGCCAATTGAGCAAGCCAATATTTGGAAGACTTCCTTCAAATATTGGGAAGGCCTTTTTGAGTGGTTGGTTATGCCTTTCAGCTTGAATAATGCTCCAACAACCTTCATGAGGATTATTTTTGGCTTCACCTTCAGCTGACCTAGGTTCATATCCTTAGTTGTCAACAAAACCTAAGATATCAGCCCAACAGAGGAGGACCCCGTTGAAAACACTTGTGACGCATATGCACTCTCACCCGAGATACCTTATGGGAACTATTAGAACTAGGTTTATGTAGGTATGGGGGGGTTTATTTTCTTACAGTACTTTATCAAACCACTCAACCGAAGCCAGGAATGATACTTCTTCTACTTGCTTATTCATTCAAGATAACAATTTATTTACCAGTCAACACATATTCCAGTATTCAACATAAAAATCCTTATCATAGATTCAATCTATTAGTGACACCACACACACACACACACACACACACACATATGGGTTTATTCATAACAGATGATGTGCGACATATTCGTATCCATTAATTCACAGCATGCATGCATTCAACATAAACATAATTTTCAAAGACACACAAACAACATTTAAGGTGGAAACCCATCCTGGAAAAACCACAAAGGTGCTCGTCATCTGGCATGAGAAATTGGTTAGTACCTTTCGTCTATACACTCAGCTTGCTGACTTTTCTTTAGATGTTCCTTACAACTCATATAGACTTATCTCCTCTCATGCTCTCTGGTTTTGGGTCTATGTATTTCTTCTCTCCTTCTCTCAATTGTCGATCTACACATAACCTGAATCAATTCTCTAGCTAAGCAACTCTCCCCTCTCTTAGCTCTGCTCAATAATAATGACCAACCCCCAGGATGAATGAACAACCCACACATAGCTTGGGTTCTCATTTTTATAAGCTTCTACATGTCTTAATCAACTAACTCTTTTCTTTTATCCCACAGGATGTCATTTCTATTTTCGTACATTCAGTTACAACTGACAATAGGAACTATCAGCCCAAAATACAATTCTGATTTATTACCAAAAGCATGTTTTATTCTAACTAACTTCTTGCCCACAATCAGTCGAACTGTCATTTTCAATTGCTCTATTCTTCTTCTATCGTGACTCTTCTTCCATCACGATTCTTCTTCCTTCTTGCGACCATAATCTTTATCTTCCCGAACATAATTATGGTCGAATTTTGCCTAACTTTTCCTAGGGACAATAGGCCCCCAACACTCACCCATGGCTTGTCCCAAGCCACATTAGTAGGAAACCTTCGTTATTGCAACCTTGCTTTGAAAACCCTGAAATATTTTCACTACCTGTTCAAGCTCCTCCTGTACTTATGCTATTGTCTTCTTCAACTTTTCCACAAGTTTGGGACTAATGTGTTTTGAAGTTGTAATTCCTGCCAACTCTTTTTCTTGTAACACCTTTTCATGCATATGTTAAGTGATGCATGTAGCTTTCTCTACATATGCTTGTATATCTGTGACTCTGTCATTTCTCTATTGTTTCTTTGTTCGCAATTTTGCAACCTGCTGCTGTAGCTTCTTCATATCAAGAGCCTTACCAATTTTCTCTACTAATGGCAATTTTTTTACTTCATTCTTCAGATGGTCCACCTATGCTTCGGTAGTGTGCATATGCACTATTACTTTTTCTAACTCTTCATCATCGATCAAAGCTTCCCACGACTGAAAAACTTGCTCAACCGCCCTAGCACACAATGCCTTTGCTTGTTCTATTCTCGTCGCAACCTCAATTGTTTCTTTACTTCTTTCTTCTAGTACCTCTAGAGATGTACTAGGTTTCACTTGTAACTCCAACTCTACGACCCTCTTGCGGAGGTTTTCTATTATTTATGTGACTGCAGCTCTTCGTCATTGGAAGCAATATTTTTATCACTTTTAGTGACATATTTGGTTAGAGAGGTGTTGTAACACCCCTGTTTTGACCCCATTTGCATTAAATGTATATGATGTATATATTGTAATGGATCATGGTGTGGAGCTATAGGAAAATGCCCCACCATTGATTGTCGTATTATGTTTCAGCGACGTCGATGGTATTTTGTGCTAGCTAGGCACGTTATAATGTTGGACACCATGTACATATGCAAAATTAATTAAAAATACCCACAACCGGCTATGTCGATGCAACAATAATGAAAAGGGCATGATTTCATAAGGTTGGGGGGGGGATGTCTAACCCTTGGGAACCATTGGGGAACAACCAAGTGTCAATTGATAAACCCATCTAGATGTCAAACATCTTGTTTGTCTTACTCACCCTTTTTCCTTTGTCTCATCCACCAACCATTTTAATTCTGCAGGAGTTGGTTAGGTAGTTATTACCCTTGGGGAAATGTGTACATGGGTAGTCGTGTTGTTGGCACGACTGTCAATCCTTTGACCACACTCATACTCCACCAAGGTAGGTCATTCCACACTCACAGAGGAACTTGTTTTCCTCATGCAGACAGGCATTCACGACAGTTCTTCTTCCCCGATTTTTGTTGTGTGTAATTTTCCTTCCCGCTGGGAGTTTGTTTGTGTCTGCATCCCTTCCCGATCGGGTCGTGGCTCTCCTCTACGTAGGCGGAGGAATCGCAGTTGTGTTTCTCCACAAATTTTGGTTACTGTAGGTTTTTTGTTGAGTTGTTTTGGCCATGTTAGGGCCATAAATGACTCTGGAGTCGAATTTCTCAGTCTAAGCTATGTATTACCCAATTGCCATTCCGGTTTTGTTCTGTCGTGTTTTCTTTTAAATCCCAAAGCTGTGAATTGTTGTGTTGGGTTGTGTGTGAGCACAATGGTTGGCCCTTGGACTGTTTGGGAGTGGAAGTGGAGCCTGAGAGTGCTTGATAAACCTAGTGTGTGTAGGGGCCTCGTGGGCAGAGTTAGAGGGCTGAATTTATTTTCTACACCCCGTGAATAGCATTGGAAGGGAAGTCATTGCCTAAGGGACTATGCAACAGAGAAGGGGATGATTCCTTGTGTTGTGTGTGTGTGGATGTTATAGAGTTTAGGCTAGCTCTGGTGCAAGTTTCCTCAGCTCTTCATTGAGCCCACTAGCTTAACAACCAGCGTTTCTAGCTCCTAATAGCCTGATAAACCCAACTGCATTGTCTTGTCTATGTACTATTATGTATCCATGGCTACGTGTGAGCCTGTTAGTTTCCCCTTATCCCTTGAGAAATCATGCCCAACTCAGGGTGGAAGTGTTGCTGAGAGATTGATGAGCGCATTGGCCTATGGTTGGGTGGAACATTGCAACGACGTAGCTGGATGTGGGACAACATTTCCTGAAGATAAGTATTCTTGTGCTTAAATCCTTGCAACTATATTATTTTATGAATGAACATGATGAATGCGTATTGTGTGAATGAATGCATTTCTCTTCCGCTATATGTTTGATGAATTACACATCTACACATGTATGTTTTTATTTCACTGCATTTTTATTATGTTGTTCATGGGGTGTAGTATTTTTCACGGGATTATGTATGTCAGTTGTGTCCTCTCTGCTGGGATGAGGGTTGGGGACATGATAGTGTGGCATTAGAGCATCCAGGTTGCAACAGTGGGCCTTTATGGGCCAAGAAAAGAAGCTAACAGAGGTGGGATAACCTCTGTTGAGCATAGACCAGCAGAGAGAGTTTTTGGAAAATCACTAAGTGTGAAAACTCTTCTCTGTGCGGCGAATGAGAAACATGAAGCAGAGACACAGTAGCGGCTAAGTTGACCGAAGCAGAGCCGCAGCGGCGGTTGCAAGTTAAAGTTGTCGCCAACATAGAGGAAGTTCCAGAAATTTCCCAAGTATGGTGTCGATAGGTGAAATCCAAAGTCCAAGCCGATATAGTGGCTAGAAGGGGAAAATATTTCAACAATGGTGGACAAATAATGAAGATAGAGCCAATGAGATGTTGTGGCGGTTGGAAGATGAAGAATCTTCTGCAACGACAGTTGGAAGCCGAAAATTGAGCCGCAACGGCTGTGGGTGAAAGAAAAGAATTGAGCCATAGTGGCGGCAAAAAGTTGAAGTCTGAGCCGCAATGATGGTGGACAATAGATGAAATTCGAGCTGCTATGTAGTGAGTGTAAGTTTGACTCGGAGCCAATGTGTGGCGGAAGGAAGTTGGAGTTTGGGCCATAGAAGAAAATTTTTGGAAATTTTTCTAAGTGTGTAGTTGATGGCCAAAAGACAAAGACCGAGCCGATGAAGTGGCTAGAAACCAAAATTCGAACCGCAACGGTGGCAGGCGAAAGAAAATAATCGAACGAAAAAAAGTTGATGATCGAGCCACTATGGTGGATGCAAATTAGAGTTTGAGACACAACGATGACTGGTGGAAAATGAAGTTCGAGTCGATGCATGATAGAGAAAAGATGGAAACGGAGTCGACGTAGTGGTGGATGGAAACCAAAAGTTGAGCCGCTATGGCGGCGGTTGGAAAAAGGAATTGTAGCCGACATGGGCGGATGGAAGTTGGGGAAAGAGTTACTACGGCAAATGAAAAATGAGGATCGAGCCGCTGTAGCGGGTGAAAGTCAAAAATATTTCCGAAGCAGCAGGTGAAAATTTCGAAATTTTTTCCAAAATAGAGAAAATTCAGCAAGGTTTTTCAGTGGGATTTTAGGGGCTCGAAGGGTGAAAAACGGTAGCCTGTTTATGCACCAGATTGCGCTAAATTGATGTATTTACAAAAACAAAAAAAACGAGGGTGCTGCAGAAAATGAAGATCGAACTGCTACAGCAGTAGGTGAAGATTGAAGATCTTCCCAATGTAGCGGAAGGAAACTGGAGATTGAGCCGAAACAAGGTTTTGTTAGGGAAAATTAACAGGTTTTTCAGTGGGATTTCAGGGGCTAGAAATATGGAAAAATGGCAAGCCCCCTTGACCCCTGTCATCCCCTTCAGACATTCATTCTTTGGGAAAGAAAATTTTATGTTTTGACAAAGTTGTTAATGTATGATTTTTCCACGTAAAGGTAAGTAATATGTAATTCATTTGAATGTTATGTGGCTAACATTTATATGTATTAACACATTTTGCAGAATCATACCCATTTTCCCAAGGTAGTCTCCCAAGTAGTGCAGTTTGGTAAGGTAAGTTGCGGTTCAACCATGAGAACCCATGAAGGATATGATGCACGGGATTCCTACAAATGTGCGCGAGATGCCATGGGGGAAAATGTCTGAGTTGGAAATGGTGATGAAGAGTCTAATGGAAGGAGATTTCAAGAGACTCTGTCGAACATTGCAACTACCATGAGAATCCTAATTAAAGCCCAGGAAGAGAAGCATTAGTTGAATCCTTCTATGTTGCAAAGTTTGACCGACTTCCAAAGAAAGATGGACTCTGGGCATGCTACAACAAAACCAGAAGGTAGTAAGAGCAGTACCAGAAGAAGAAGAAGGTTTTCTAGTGGGTCATCTAACTTAGAATAATCCAGCGGGGATTTGGGCTCTTTTTCTCACAAAATCAAGAGAAAGAGGCTCCGCAGGGATCATTCTTGAGATGAATTCAAGAAGGCTAAACCTCCTACATTTTATGGTGAGGTAAATACTAGACAAGAGGCTGAAGCTTGGCTTCTTGGGATAAAGAAGTATTTCCAAGTTCAGGATTATTCAGGAAACATGAAGGCAAGGATTTCCATATTCAATCTGAATGGAAGGGAATCCATTTAGTGGGAGCACCTCATATAGGTAAAGAGGATCAACGAAAGAAGGCTTAAGTGGAAGTAGTTCAAGAATTATTTCAAGCAGAAATACCTCTCTGACAGGTATTATGATGACAAGATTAAGGAGTTCCATGAGCTAATATTGGGACAGAAGACCATGGAGGAGTATGCCAACAAGTTCTTGGAGTTGTTAAGGTATGTCAAGTACATCAAGGATGAAAAGGTAAAGGTCCAGTGCTTTCTGAGTGGATTTCCTCAGTCCTACAAGTACATAATTGAGTTCTATGAGCCTAGAACTCTGGAAGAGGCAATCAGGAAGGCTAAGTACTGCTATGAGCAAAGTAGGGGAAATCCCGATTACCAGAAGACATGGAAGGACAAAAGGAATGAGAAGTATGACCAAAGGAAGAAGCAACCATCACAAGCTGAGAAGCAGCCAGCCAGAGTGATGGGGGGGAAGCCAAAAGATCCTTAGCAGAATAGAGAACCTCTTTGATGTTGGAAATGTGGAGGACCCCACATGCGCAAGAATTGTTAGCTTGAAAATGAGAATGCAAGGCCAGCTTACAACCTTCAAGAGGCAGAAACAGTGGGTCAAGTGGAAAGGACCGTTCCCGGGATTTATGCAGCACTAGAGGACCACGAGGAAGATCACCAGTCAACTATGGTTGAATTTGCAGGTAATATTGTTGAGAAATTTGATTCTATCTTGATTGACCCTGGTTCTACTCACAGTTACATTACTTCTAGAGTAGCGGAGATTTGTGATTTTAAGAAAGTAAAGCATAAGAAATATTGGTTTGTTCAGCTAGCCACTGGAACTAAGAGAAAGGTTAGGGAAGTGGTAGAGAAATGTCCATTGATTATGAATGGATTGGTCACTTGTATATATATGAATGTTCTACCACTTGGCTCCTATGATCTTCTCATTAGAATGGATTGGTTAGAAGCTCACAGGGTAAATCTTGACTATTATAATTAGACTTTTGAATGCATGGATGAAGAAGGGAACCCTAGAGTTGTAAGAGGCATCCCAAAGGTGATTTTTGTGAGGAATATTTCAGCAATGCAGTTGAAGAAGTTCTGTAGGAAAGGTTTTCAATTGTACACAACTCATATTTTTGAGGCAAAAGAGGATGAAACTCCTAGGTTGGAGGAATTTTAGGTGTTGCAGGAATTCAGGGATGTGTTTCTTGATGAGATTCCAGGGCTTCCTCCAAAGAGGGACATTGATTTCACAATTGAACTTGTGTCAGGAGCAGCACCAGTGTCCAAGACACCCTACAAGATGAGTACTCCAGAAATGCTAGAGTTAAAGATGCAACTGCAAGAGTTGTTGGAGAAGAAGTATATCAGGCCAAGTGTGTCTCCTCAGGGAGCACCAGTTCTGTTTGTGAAGAAGAAAGATGGTACACTCAGGCTGTGCATTGATTATAGATAGTTGAACAAGGTCACTGTGAAGAAAAAATACCCTTTGCCTAGGATTGATGACCTTTTTGATCAAATGAGAGGAGAAAAGGTATTTTCCAAGATTGACTTGAGATTTGGTTACCATCAGGTAAGAATCAAGGATGAAGAAATTCATAAGACATCCTTCAGGACAAGGTATGGACATTATGAGTTTGTAGTGGTACCATTTGGTCTCACAAATGCACCAGCTACCTTTATGTGCCTTATGAATAGTGTCTTTAGCGGGTATTTGGACAAGTTTGTTCTTGTTTTCCTTGATGAAATTCTTATTTATTCTAAGAATGAAGAAGAGCATGAAGATAATCTGAGATTGACATTGCAATTGCTCAAGGAGCATCAGTTTTATGCAAAGTTGGGCAAGTGTGGCTTCTATAGAGATAGAATTCAGTATTTGGATCACATTATTTTAGAAGAGGGAATATCTGTAGACCCTAAGAAGATTGAAGCCATTATGAATTGGACTACTCTGAGGAATGTGACAGATGTAATATATTTTATGGGACTTGCAGGATATTACAGGAGATTCATTAAAGGATTCTCTAAGGTTGCACATGCCATCACTTCCTTGCAAAGGAAGGGTATAAAGTTTGAATGGACATCAAAGTGTGAAGAAAGCTTCCAGCAGTTGAAGAATCTTCTCACAAGTGCACCAGTCTTGAAAGTTGCAAACCTATAAAAATATTTGTTGGTGTGTATTGACGCATGCAAACAAGGGCTTGGAGGAGTCCTTATGCAAGAAAACCACGTGATATGTTATGAGTCAAGAAAG
This sequence comes from Pseudotsuga menziesii, assembly GCA_001517045.1. NCBI lineage: Eukaryota > Viridiplantae > Streptophyta > Pinopsida > Pinales > Pinaceae > Pseudotsuga > Pseudotsuga menziesii. The sequence goes on along the minus strand of LPNX010034240.1, from coordinate 229,331 downwards.
ATGAATGAGCATGCGAAGAACTATGCCACTCATGATATAGAAATTACAGCCATAGTACATGCTCTCAAGATGTGGAGGCATTACTTAATGGGAAGAAGATTTGAGCTAAGGACATACCATTGTGGTCTGAAGTACTTGTTTGATCAGCCAACGTTAAATTCTAGGCAAGCTAGGTGGTGGATTTTTTATGTGAGTTTGATTTCGAAATCAAGCACATAAAGGGAAAAGAGAATAAGGTAGCTGGTGCACTCAGTAGAAAGGTACAGGAAATGCACATGGCATCTCTTAGTATTTTCTAGTCAGATTTGAGACAACAGATTGTTAATCATATTGCTAGAGATGAATTGTATGAGCAGGTAAAAGACAAGTTGCAACAACAAAGCCTTGAGATAAGTTATGAGGAAAATAAATTGGAAGAAGATGGACTTCTTACTTACAAGAACATATTCTATATTCCAAATGTAGCAGATTTGAGGAGAGTGGTTATGGATGAGATCCATCAAGCTCCATATTCTGGTAATCTAGGATATCAAAAGACCATTGCTACAGCCAGAAAGCAGTATTTTTCGCCAGGAATGAAAAAGGATATGGCTGAGTACATTTCAAGGTGCATGAAATGTCACTAGGTAAAGGTTGAGCATCAACACTCAGCAGGTTTGTTGCAACCTTTGCAATTTCCAGAATGGAAATGGGAAGTTATTTCCATGGATTTTATTACAGGATTTCCAATGACTTGGAGACAACATGATTCCATCATGGTTGTGGTGGACAAGTTGAAAAAGGAAACACATTTTATACCGGTTAAATCTATGCACAAGACTGATGACATTGAAAAAATCTTCATGAAGGAGATTTTCAAATTGCATGTATTTCCTAAGGCAACAGTCTCTAACAGAGATGTCAAGTTCACTTCCAATTTTTGGAAAGGTTTGTTTGCATATTTGGGTACGAAGTTGAACTTCAGCACCGCCTACCATCCTCAGACTGATGGTCAGATGGAGAGAGTGAATCAAGAGCTTGAAGACATGCTTCGCATGTATGTGATGGACAAACCAACCAAGTGGGAATATTATTTACACTTGGTAGAGTTTTCTTATAGCAATGGACAGCAAGCATCCTTGGGTATGTAGTCCTTATGAATCTTTGTATGGAAGAAGGTGTAGGACACCGGTGACATGGGATAATCCAGTGAACAATATTGTGCTTGGGCCAGAAATGATTAAGGATATGGAACAAGAAGTTGTAAAGATCAGGCAAAATCTGAAGGCAGCTCAGGACATACAGAAAAGCTATGCAGATAAGCATAGGGTGAACAGAGAGTTTAGTGTTTGGGATCATGTTTACCTCAGAGTGAGGGAAAAGAAGAATTCCTTGAAGCTTGGAATTTGTGCCAATTTGTCACCTAGATATTGTGGGTCATTTGAAGTGCTTGAAAGAATAGGGCCAGTTCCATATAGAATTGCATTGCCTGCTAGCACTAGAGCTCATTATGTTTTTCATGTTTCTTTGCTTAAGAAATATGTACATGATCCTAACCATGTGATAAATTGGGATGTGATTCACGTGGAACCTGAGGGAGAGTTCCAAATTGATCCAATGTGCATCCTCGATAGGAAAGTCACAATGCTCTAGAACTGAGCCATAGGGCAGGTAAAGGTGCAATGGGAGAACTACGGTCCTGAAGAGGCTATGTGGGAGCTGGAGGATGTCATGCGATTAGCACATCCATTTTTGTTCAATTCTGCAGAGTACTAAGGTGATACCAGTGTAGCATTTTGTTCAATTTTGTAAAGCACTGAGGACACTGCTATTGAAGGGGGAGGGGATTGTAACACCCTGTTTTTTACCCCATTTGCATTAAATGTATATGATGTATATATTGTAATGGATCATGGTGTGGAGCTATAGGAAAATTCCCCACCATTGATTGTCGTATTATGTTTCGGTGACATCGATGGTATTTTGTGTTATCCAGGCACGTTATAATGTTGGACACCATGTACATATGAAAAATTAATTAAAAAGACCCACAACTGGCTATGTCGATGCAACAATAATGAAAAGGGCATGATTTCCTAAGGTTAAGGGGTGGGTGTCTAACCCTTGGGAGCCATTGGGGAATATCCATGTGTCAATTGATAAACCCATCTACATGTCAAACATCTTGTTTGTCTTACTCACCTTTTTTCCTTTGTCTCATCCACCAACCGTTTTAATTCTACAGGAGTTGGTTGGGTAGTTATTACCCTTGGGCGAATGTGTGCATGGGTAATCATGTTGTTGGCAGGACTATTAGTCCTTTGACCACATGGATAATCCACCAAGGGAGGTCAATCCACACTCACAGAGGCACTCATTTTCCTCACGCAGAAAGGCATTCGTGACGATTCTTCTTCCTCGAATTTTGTTGTGTGTAATTTCCCTTCACGCTGGAAGTCTGTTTGTGTCTGCATTCCCGATTGGGACGTGGCTCTCCTCTACAGAGACAGAGGAATCGCGATTGTGTTTCTCCATGAATTTGGGTTGTTGTAGGTTTTTTATTGAGTCATTTTGGCCATGTTAGGGCCATAAACAAATCTGGAGTTGAATTGCTCAGTCTGAGCTGTGTATTACCCAATTACCATTCCGGTTTTGTTCTGTGTTTTTCTCTTTTAAATCCCATAGTTGTGAATTGTTGGGTTAGGCTGTGTGTGTGCACAATGGTTGGTCCTTGGACTGCTTGGGAGTGGAAGTAGAGCATGAGCATGCTTGATAAACCTAGTGTGTATAGGGGCCTCACGGGCAGAGTTAGAGGGCTGACTTTCTTCTCTACACCCCCTGAATAGCACTGGAAGGGAAGTCATGGCCTGAGGGACTGTGCAGCAGAGAAGGGGATGATTCCTCATGTTGGGTGTGTGTGGATGTTATAGAAGTTAGGCTAGCTCTGGTGCAGGTGTCCTCAACTCTTCATTGATCCCACTAGCTTAGCATCCAGCGTTTTTAGCTCTTGATAACTTGATAAACCCAACTACGTTGGCTTGGCTATGTATTGTTGTGTATCCTTGGCTACATGTGAGCGTGCTAGTTTCCCCTTATCCCTTGTGGAATCGTGCCCAGCTCGGGGGTGGCAGTGTTGGTGAGAGATTGATGAGCGCACTGGCCTATGGTTGGGTGGAATGTTGTAGCGACGTAGCTAGTTGCGGGACAATATTTCCTGGAGATAAGTATTCTTGTGCTTAAATCCTTGCAACTGTATTATTTTATGAATGAACATGATGAATGCTTATTGTGTGAATGAATGCATTTTGATTCCGCTGTATGTTTGATGAATTACACATCTGCACATGTATGTTTTTATTTCATTGCATTTTTATTATGTCGTTCATGGGGCATAGTAGTTTGCCCGAGATTATGTATGTCAATCGCATCCTCTTCACTGGGTTGAGGGTTGGGGACATGACAGGTGCAAGATCCAACTACTCCAGGATTATAGTATATCTTTTAGAGAACCTCAGAACTAGAATTTTTTCATGAATTTGATCATCCTTCGATGTTAGGTATTTCTCTACCACAAAGCTTGGCTCAAACTCATCTCATTAGAGGAAATTTCAACTCAAAATGGGCCTTTTAACTTTGATTCAAATTCCCTGTCATCATGTGTTAGCCAATGAAATTGCTTTAAATTTGAAATACCGTATAGGTCTTAAACACCTTTTTAATATAAATTTGGGGATAGGTATTATAAAAAAAAACTACTTTTTTTGTTTGTATTTTCGACATATCTCCCTGTTTGTTTACTCAAATTTCGATCGAGAGAGATCGTTGGATGCGGAATTAAATTCCACATACAATGAGTACCCACTTTGCATACTTTTGATGGACCTTACTACCCCAAAAACAAGAAATACCTGAAAAAATGTGATGATGACACACGGGGAGATATGTCGAAAATACAAACAAAAAAAATAGTTTTTTTTTATGATACCTATCCCCAAATTTATATTAAAAAGGTGTTTAAGACCTATACGGTATTTCAAATTTAAAGAAATTTCATTGTCTAACACATGATGACAAGGAATTTGAATCAAAGTTAAAAGGCCCATTTTGAGTTGAAATTTCCTCTAATGAGATGAGTTTGAGCCAAGCTTTGTGGCAGAGAAATACCTAACATCGAAGGATGATCAAATTCATGAAAAAAATCCAGTTCTGAGGTTCTCTAAAAAGATATACTATAATCCTGGAGCAGTTGGATCTTGCACCTGTCACGTCCCCAACCCTCACCTCATCACGTTTTTTCAGGTATTTCTTGTTTTTGGGGTAGCGGGGTCCGTCAAAAGTATGTCGAGTGGGTACTCGTTGGATGCGGAATTTAATTCGCAACCAATGATCTCTCCCGATCGAAATTGAGTAAAAACACAAAGATATATGTCAAAAGTACAAACAAAAAAGTATTTTTTTTCTTTTCTTCCTCCAAATTAATAAATATTATTTTATTATTTTAACTATTATTTTATTAATGCCCATTGGCGGGTAGAGCAAGTGGTAAATGGAATTGTTTGTGAACGGAAGGTCACGAGTTCAAATCCCCCCCAAATTAACCCGTGTGCCATGATTCGGGCGCTGTGGTTACACCTAGGTTTATAGTGGTAGCGGGATTAGTGTCACATACCCCAATTTTGTAAAATAATGTAAATTGTTTTAATTATATTTTCTAAGACATTATGTTAAATTTAATGCTAAGTAGAGACTGGTGACTCAGCAGAGTCAAAAGAAGTGGAATGTAATTCTGAATATTTTATTATTAATAAATAAAAAGTGGAGACAACAGCTTGGGAGAGCTGTTAATAAGAGTGTTACTGGTCAAATTGGTGGAGGAACTAGATGGAGGGAAAAAGACAAGTGGCAGCATCCTCAAACACTTCCTATGTTACAGGTGACAACTTCCCTACATTTGGGGTCATGATCCCCCAAGAAAGTGGGATCAGAGTAGGTGGCTCAATAAATGACAACTAAGCCAAAAAGACCTAGGCAATCTTTTAAAAGTACCCAATGAATAGAGCTGAGGCTGCTCAGATATTTTCCAGGAGAAGAATCATTCAGGAGGAATTCTCTTCAAGGAAGTCATTGAGGGAAAAGGGAAACTGTAAGGAAAGTGTTTGAGGGATAATCTGCAGTAACTTGGTCTGATACAGCTGGTTAGCTGAGAGAACTTACTGATAAGTTCAGGGTTTGTATTGAGTTTGAATACTGGTACTTGATTATTGCTGCACCTAGTTCCAGCCAGGGAGACCAGAGCAAGCTCGGGGATCCTGAGGAGTCGTTGTTTGAGCACTCTCCAGGAGTTGGTAGGGAGGAACGGCCTCCCATTGCTGTTGTCGTCCAAGCTCAAGAACAGGTTTTGCCATCTAACAGTCTTTGTTTTAATAACTGTGTATGATTGAATGTTATGTTTGTAGCTTATGATGTATAGATTTAGATGATTTAGTAATGAAGTTGTTTTTAGTTCTTTTAGTAAAAAAATATTTTGATGAAAAACAAAACCCCTCCTGCGTTTTTCCTCATCTGGAGTGACCAGACCGTACTCCAGCGTAGGGGTGAAATTATAAGCAAATATATTATGATGAAAATACAGAATAGAATGTTAATGGATTTATAGAGTATTTTTTTTGTGTTGTTTTTCAGAAGAAATATCTTTTGTATCAGTAGTATTAAACTGTACTGAAAACTATCAAGTCTTATAGAAACTGAGAAATAAGTTGTATTGTTTACTGATAGTAGTATGTATAAGTAGAGAAAAACAGTTCTTGACACTATAGTTACTTTCAGTAACCTTATTGCTTATTTGAATATCAAAGAAGAGTATAATAGTTAACTAGAGTAGGATTAAGTTAGTTAAAGATGCTTTACAGTCTACTTCTTTACAGTTTAAACTACTACAAGTATAATATTCAAATTGAAGAAAGAATAGCTAGAATCTCGATTTACTTCTACAGGTAATTTAGTTATTAGCAGAAATTACTTTTGGAAAGTAATATATGTTATTTATTCATTTCTGTTCTATCTGGCTAAGTTTAAACAAAAATATACAACTGCTAACCTATACTTTTTAAGATATTAACAGTGTAGAACATAGTTAGTTCGTTTACATTTATTTTAATAAATATTAATTTGTAACATAAACAAGACAACATAGTGTACAGAGAGTATTACTATAAGATATTTAGTACAGTAATTATAAGAACACATTAACAACAAAGAACAAAACATTATCTCTTTATGCACTTACAAAAGAAACTAAGTTTAAATAACCTTAGGAACAATAGTACTCACAGGTAGGATAGCAACTTTATTATAATAAATAATAATATATTATCCTATTATATACTTTATAGGAATAGTACTATTATACAGTAATGTTCTTAACTCATTATTGTAAATCTGATATATAATATGAATTCTGTTCTCAAAGATTAACTGCGAGAAATATAATAATTTCATTAAAAACCCAAAGCCATTATATTTTGCAGGGTAACAAGTATATAACAACAATTACTGATTTCCTTAATAACAAAGTAAGTCAATATGTGAACAATGTACAAGAAACTCTAGTAATGAACCTTAAAAATATTAAGGGTAAAAATCAAGTGCATAATCGAACAGGAAGTAAATAACAGAGTGACAGAATGGTCGACTTATCGAGCTTAACCATATATTGTAAAACATAACTAATAACCCTCATATTTTGCAGAAGAGCAATATAAATTAACAGTAATTTAAAAGAAGTTGTGA
>LPNX010034240.1:211793-222370 GCA_001517045.1 Pseudotsuga menziesii | reverse complement strand
ATATATATATATATACACCATAATCAAAATAAAAGCAGAAATTACAATCTTGGCCTCAGCTGGAGGTCCCATAATTTAAACAAAGGGTTTAAGCTCTTAAACCCAAAGCGAAAGGGTCAATGTAATTGAACCAAGAAAACCGTAAGGGTTACAGGCCACGAAGGCCAACCCATGACTATCCCAAGGGGACCACACAAGGAGGAATGGACATGGTCAAACCAGGGCTTACCGTTGAATAACGAGTCGCCACGGTCTCGCACCAACCTCGCAATTGGAGACAAGCTATCACCTGCAAATAAAGAAGCGCAATAGTGTTAAAAACCAGTGAGCAGAATAATATTTGTAAATTAATTTAAAGACTACGAAGCATAACAAGAGGATAGATAACTTTGCTTACCTAGAAATTTACGGAAGCACGACCACCCACAGTCAGAAGGACCACCACCAGCGCGAGGAAAAGGAATCCCTTCATCTACTATAAGGGAGGACAAGTTTGTTGTCACCAGAAATGACCAACAACAACTGAGTTTAAAAGTAGCTAGCACAGTAAGCAACTACACTCGGGTCGTCGTTGTATACCCCAGCAAAAACTAAAAGGAACTATTCTTTGGTGAAACCCTACGCCCATCAACTGCAAGGCCACTACTCTCAGTACCAGGCCAAGGAGGGAGAAATTTCCTTGGCCGTCGAAAGATTTATAACGGAGCTGCAACGGAGTAAACCCTAGAGAATTTTCACACACCAAAAACCCAAGTAACAACCTATTTTTATAACAGCACTCTTCTGTTAAGCATTTAGGGGAGCCTCAAGGTGAAACAGTACGCATTTAGGATGAGCTTCGAGGAGATACATCGAGCAGGGAGACTGCTGACCTCAAAGACAAGGGACAAGTGCAGAAAAGAAGCACGGTTGCAGAGCGGCCAGAGAGCCCGAAGGCGACGGGGAGAATGCCCAGCTAGGGTTCGAGGCTGCCTTATAACCAAGTGACGCTTGGCCACAATGATGCCACGTGCATCATCCAAATTTTTGCGTGGAATGGGTACAGTTACATGGTCCCGGCGAGCTTAGAAAAAACCAAGAAGTATCATTTCTGATCATTGGCAATCAAAGGTTCCAACATGATTATCGTCCCCTTTGTCAACCTAGCACGCAATATATTTTGGTAATCAACAAATCATTACTTTGAAAATGTGCCTTAGCAATGATCAAAATCATGGGAAAGTATTACGACCCTTGTTTTTTTTAATGTATGATGTTCCTATAACTTAAAATAAGTTTAAACCTTTGCTCACCATGGCACGGTCCTTTTATAAGCCTTCCCTTTATGCTATATAAATAATATTTACCCTAACTCATAAATGAAAGTAAAGGAGCCAGTTATAAAGCTTATAAAACTGTAAAACAAATTTAAGACTGTAAACTTCTCATGAACAAGGTTTATTCGTGGCCCTCATGTTTCACACCTTACACTTTCTTTATGATTTATAAAGTAACAATTCAACCAATATCTATAACTTAATGTATAAGTTTACTATTGGTGTTATAGAGGGTTTATAGAGTAAAAACTATGGTAATTATCCTTTTGTGTTAATATAAATCTCAATGGCTTTGTTTGTAATCATTAAATAACAAGATTGGGTAAAAGATACAAAGGAAAGTATTAACATCTATGGGGTGAATGTATTGCTTAGCATGAATGTTCTTAACCAATAAATTGTAACATGACAAGGGTTTTGTCACCAATCTCCTTAATAAAAGATCCACTAACATTAAATAGTGAGGCCATAAAACTATTATGTTATGATTTATTTAAGTGATTATAGTCCATTAAGGACATGCCCCTTTTTTTATCTATGAAAAGGATGGTTTAAAACTTGTTTACAACAAGCTACCTTTCTTACTAAAGATAAGCTTAGGTTAGGATTTGGAGCAGTTGTTGTATGATAAAACTCTATGCATCAACACTAGTATATATTTTAAAATAAGCAGCTTGAAATAAAGATATAAACCCCTTAACTTCAAAGTTAGAAAAGGGGAATAGTAGCACGTAAACCCTTTATTAATATACATTACGATGTAAATGTAATTGTGCACTTTTGGAAGTGAACCATTGATCTCATAATTCTGTCGTTCTTACCCTGTTTGCAAAGATTTAGTTAAGGCATTTTGACCCTTGACGACTATACTAGATATCAGATAGTTCAGTAATCTTTAGGAACTATAATTTTACAACCACTAGAAAGAAAGATAGTTAATGAGTTTACCTCAATAAGCTTTGGAATTTGTTTAGCATTTATATTCTTTACTGAGTTATTTTGAGCAACGAACTTATCTGACTGCTTTAGAATTAATGATAAGCAGCACTTGAACTTCTTACCTGTAGTCTGTAAGAACAATAAAACTTTCTGCATTAGCTCGAAAGCTAAGTAAGCCCAGTTTTCATGACAGTCCCACCTTGTGGTCGCAAATAGAAAACAAGTCAGTAAACTGAAAAGAACTGTTCTATCAAATATACATGATCAAATAGATAACTCAGATAACGAATTCAGTAACATATAACTAATTAAATAATTATTTTACTGCATTTATGAAAATTATATGCTTTTAAAATTTTTAATTTTTTTGGAAAATTTGGGGTTTTGACATTTGGTATTAGAGCACAAGGTTCAAACACTAGGCCTTGATGCAGCCCAACTAGCTTCCATAGAACAGTAAAGTAAAATAATATACTAACATATATTATGTTTTATGTAAAGAACAGAAAATTTCTTTTCTGAAGTTTAACAGGCAGGTATGGAGAAGCTAGGAGAGTATGCTCAAGAGGAGTCTCCAGGCACAGAGACAAGACAAATGCCCAAGGAGCCTATGTTAGAGGAGGAGACTGCCAACTCTTCAGAACTGTTGTAGACTGTAAAAGATTTGAATACTGAAATGGAATCAGTCAAGAAGGAGAATGAGAGGATTTTGAAGGCTCAGGAAGTGTTGAACCAAATTTTAATAGAAAAATTCCAAATTGAAGGAAGGAGCAGAAGATCAGAATCTGAGGATGTTAGTCATCAAAGAAGGTCTAAAAAGGTGAAGCTGACGAAAACTGAAAGCAGTTCATCATTTGAAGGGTTCGGTGAATGACAAAGTTACAATACTACTAGTGACAATAGTGAGGCTGAGTTGTATGACAGAAAGAAGGAATACAGACCATATGAGGAAATTTCAGGGGAGTTTAAAAAGATAAAGCCCCCAACTTTTAATGGAGAGACCGAAAAAGGGGAAGAAGCAGAGTCTTGGTTATCCGGGATGAGGAAGTATTTTCATATATACAATTATTCAAATCAACTGAAGGCAAGAATGGCAATATATAATCTCTCCGGAAAAGCAGACATATGGTGGCAAGATCTGAAGAGAGTCAAGGGTATCAGGGAAAAAGAAGTTAATTGGAGTACCTTTAAAAGGTACTTCAAGAAGAAATTTTTGTCCGAGCAATATTATGAAGAAAGAGCTAAAGAATTTTATGAATTGAAGTTAGGTTCAATGACTATGAAGGATTTGAACAGTAAATTCTTAAGCTTGCTTAGGTATGTACCTTACCTAGTAGACGAGAAACCTAAAGTGCAGTGATTTCTCAGCTATCTACCATATCACATCAAGGACATAATTGAGTATGATAACCCGAAGACTTTGGAGGAAGCCATGAGGAAGGATAATTTCTTTTTTTGTGCAGAACAAGAAGAAAGAAGGCCTAGCCAACTGGAAGGCTAAGAAAAACAACAATCAGCCTGAATTTAAGAAGAAGGAATTTGTACCCCAGAGGAATTTCAAGAATAATAAGAATAAAAATTATTCTAACAATAAGAATTTCCAGGGAAATAGAAATGGTACTTCCAATAATTCAAATAACTTTTAAGGGCAAGGAAGCTACAAATAACCATGGGAATTTCACTAAGAGTTTTGAACGAAAGGAGCCTATTAAGTGCTGGGAATGTAATGGCCAGCACTATGCCTCGATCTGCCCAAACCGAAAAAAGTCAGTCAGCAATATCCATACTGTGCAGGAGGAAATGACCATTGGAGAACTAGCGAGGACTATGCCCAGAATAAATGCAGCTTTGGAGAACCGCCAAGCTAACTATCAGACTTCCATGGTGGAAGTGGAAGGTATGATTAACCAAACCCCTGTAACCATTTTAATCGATCCAAGAGATATTATTAGTTACATTGCACCTCAGATAGTGGAAAAATGTAATTTGTCTGTCGATAAGTTTGATAATTCCAGGTTAGTTCAATTAGCCACAGGGGCAAAAAGAAAAGTAACCTATTTTGTGAAAGAATGTGCTTTACTTATGGATGAATTTAAAACTACAGTTAAGCTTAATGTTTTGCCACTTGGCTCATATGATTTACTGATTGGCATGGATTGGTTAGAGCAGCATAAGGTAGTTTTAAATTGTTACGATAAAACTTCCACGTGTTTAAATAGTGATGAACTACCAGTAAAGGTTAAGGGTATTCCTAGAAAAACTATAATCAGACAGATTTCTTCTTTACAACTCAAAAGAGCTGTCAGAAAAGGATGTAAAGCCTACGCTGTAACTATTACAGATGAGGCAAATAAATCTGAAATAGATAAGTTAAAAATAGAAGATATTCCTATTTTAAAAGAATATATTGACGTATTCCCAGAAGAAATTCCAGGATTACCTCCAAGGAGGGAATTGGATTTCACTATTGAGCTGGTACCAGGTGCGGTACCTAGCTCGAAGGCTCCGTATCGAATGAATATCTTAGAACTTAATGAGCTAAAATCACAATTAAAAGATTTAATAGATAAGAAGTACATTTGACCTAGTGTGTCTCCTTGGGGAGCACCAGTCATCTTTGTTAAAAAGAAGGACGAAACTATGCGACTATGCATAGATTACCGTCAGCTAAACAAGATGACTATTAAAAATAGATATCCATTGCTCCGCATAGATGATCTATTTGATCAACTACATGGAGCTACGGTGTTCTTAAAGATAGATTTGAGGTCAGGATATCATCAGGTAAGAATTAAGGATGAAGATATATTCAAGACAGCCTTTAGAACAAGGTATGGACATTACGAGTTTTTCGTAATGCCATTTGGGCTTACCAACGCCCCAGCTATCTTTATGTGCTTAATGAATAATATAATGCATAAATACTTAGATAAATTTGTTGTCGTGTTTATCGACGACATCTTAATTTACTCTAAAATGGAAGAAGAACATAAAGAACACCTAAAGATAGTTTTACAAGAGTTGCGAGAACAACAGCTCTTCGCGAAGTTTAGCAAGTGTGACTTCTTTAAGGATGAAATCCAGTACTTAGGTCACGTAGTGACGAAGGAAGGGATTTCAATTGATCCTGAAAAGATTCAGGCAATCGAAGATTGGCCAGTTCCAAAAGATGTAATGGATGTTAGGTCATTCATGGGAATTACCGGTTATTACTGGAGATTCATCGAAGGCTTCTCAAAAATAGCGAATCTGATCACATCCTTGCAGAAGAAAGGTAAGAAATTTGATTGGAACTTAAAATGTGAAGAAATTTTTAAGAAATTAAAAAACTTATTAACAAGTGCACCTATTCTAAGAATAGCAGATCCTAATAAGGACTTCGTAGTATGCACGGATTCTTGTAATGATGGCTTAGGCAGTGTGCTGACTCAAGATGGGCATGTTATTGCATATGAGTCTAGGAAGTTAAAAATTCACGAAAAGAATTACGCAACTTATGATTTAGAACTTGCGGCTGTTATACATGCCTTAAAAATGTGGCGACATCATTTAATAGGCAAAAAATTTATTCTAATGACTGATAATAAAGGACTGAAATATCTTTTAGATCAGCCTAACTTAAATGCAAGACAAGCAAAGTGGTTAGCCTTCTTGAGTGAATATGATTTTGAAATCCAACACATAAAGGGTAAGGAAAATAAGGTGGCTAATGCTTTAAGCAAAAACACAAAGTTGAACTTTACAGCAGCAATCAGCACTTATGTTTCTGATTTAAATGAACAACTTAACGAAGGGGTAAAACAAGATGAAAATTACCAGAAATTGCAAACTACAGCTAAAGAAAAACCTACAGAAAGTTTAATAAAAGGTTATAGTTTAAATGAAAATGGATTTTTATTATTTAAAGATAAACAATATGTGCCTAATGTGCCTAAAGTTAAGTTGTTAATTCTGGACGAAGTCCATAAAACACCTTACTCAGGACATCCGGGTTACCAAAAGACTGTAACCATGCTAAGAAAAGAATATTTTTGGCCTAATATGAAATCTGAGGTAGCTGAATACATTGCTAGATTTTTGGACTGTCAACAAGTTAAAACCGAACACCAACATCCAACTGGTTTGCTATAACCTTAACCTATTCCTAGCTGGAAATGGGAAGTGATTAGCTTAGATTTTATTACTGGACTGCCCAGAAATTAGAATCAAAATGACTCTATTATGGTGGTGGTTGACAAGTTGAGCAAAGAAGCGCATTTCATTCCTGTCAAAACTACTTACAAAGCTGCCAATATAGCTGATATATTCTTAAAGAAGATTTTTCGGTTACATGGAGTACCAAAAGTTATAATTTCAGACAGGGATCCTAAATTCACGGGAAATTTTTGGAAGTCCTTGTTTAAGGGATTAAATACAACATTGAATTTCAGTACCTCCTTCCGTCCTCAAACAGATGGACAGACTGAAAGAGTGAATCAGGTGCTGGAGGATTTATTAAGGGGTGATTCCATGAAGATGGGTAACACTTTTTGGCCAAATTTGGCGATTAAACCTGATTTTTTACTCATGTGCTAGATAGAAGCCCTCAAAACACATATATTCCATGTGAATTTTGACTTGTAGTAAAAAAACAAATTGTAGAATATTATGTTGGCTTCATAGTGATATTTTTTTAAAAATATTCCGATGTCATTTAATGTGTGAATTTTTGCATTTAATGAACTGTGTGACCTTAAAAATTTGAAGAAGCTAATAAGTGGCTCGTGTCCACGTAGAGTAATTCAATCTTGCATTAATAATTTTAAAAAAATAAATATATGAGCATGATCAACATAAAATGCAATGTGATGTGCATATTTTTTTGTTAATTTTTTTCGCATTATACAATTATTTATTATTTTTTGAAAGTGACCACATTCGATTTCAGCATCGTTTTAAACACATATTTGTCCACGTAAAGGAATTTTTTGTATTTTTTCAAAAATTGAAAAACCAAAGATACCCTTTTGAAGAGGACACATCGATATGTGATGTGGGCATTTTTAAGAATTTTTTGGATGTGTATTTTTAACTCTGCGGATTTTTCTTTGAGCTGCTTCGAAGTTGCAGTGTGGTTTTCTAAGTATAAGTTTTAGAAGTAATTAAAAAATAAATATCATATGAATTCCAAAATGCATGTATGACACGTCAATGGATAGAAGATTCGTTGGTGAATCTATCGGTATCAACTCCGCTCAGTTATGTGCTAGGAATGGTAGGGTTTACACCTCTGCAAGGAATAGGAAATTTTCCATTTGTTTGAATGAGGGCTAAGTCTGTTTTTTTAAGCCCTCGACCGAGGTATCTAAATACCTCGGTCGAGGTATTTAAATACCTTGACCGAGGTATTTAAATACCTCGACCGAGGTTTTGTAAAGCCCGCAATACCTCGGTCGAGGGCTTAATAAAACCTCGGTCGAGGGCTTAACAAGCCCTCGACCGAGGTGCGTTTTTTTGTTTTTGCCGAAATTCTCTTGCCAAAAAGTGTTACCCAGGTCCGTGGATTCACCCTAAGGATGTATGTTAAAGATCAGCCAGGTAAGTGGGAAGACTACTTGCATCTAGCAGAGTTTGCATATAATAATAACTATCAGTCATCAGCTAAGTTTAGTCCATTTGAAATTTTGTATGTACGTAAATGCAACACTCCTATCTCCTGGAATAATCCAGTAGATAGATTAGTGTTAGGACCATAATTATTGAAGGAAATGGAGGAAATTGTGAAACAAGTGTAGGAAAATTTGAAGGTGGCACAGGATCGGCAAAAGAGCCAAGCAGACTTGAAAAGAACTCCCAAGGAGTTCCAGGTAGGTGAGCATGTATTTAGAAAGGTAAGGCCAAAGAAAATCTCTCTAGGACTGGGGAGTTGTGCAAAGTTAGCACCACGTTACTGTGGTCTGTTTGAAATTTTATCTAGAATTGGTCAAGTTGCATACTAGCTCACATTACCACCTAACTTGAAAGTACATAATGTTTTTCATATCTTTGTTTTGAAAAAGTATGTTCATGATGCTACTCATGTGGTGGATTGGAATGTTGTACAGGTGGAACCAAAAGGAGAAATTATGGTGGAACCGGACTGTATCCTCGGGAGGAGGGAAATTACTCTGCGGAACCACACTATTGGACAGGTGAAGGTGCAATGGAAGTACCTTAGTCCTGACGAGGATACCTGGGAACTGGAAAGTAATATGCGGGAGGCATGCCCGAATCTGTTCCAGGAGATTGCAGAGGATGAATAATAAGTAACATCGAGGACGATGTTACATTTTAAGGGGGTGTGTATGTCACATACCCCAATTTTGTAAAATAATGTAAATTGTTTTAATTATATTTCCTAAGACATTATGTTAAATTTAATGCTAAGTAGAGACTAATGACTCAGCAGAGTCAAAAAAAGTGGAATGTAATTCTGAATATTTTATTATTAATAAATAAAAAGTGGAGACAACAGCTTGGGAGAGCTGTTAATAAGAGTGTTACTGGTCAAACTGGTGGAGGAACTAGGTGGAGGGAAAAATACAAGTGGCAGCATCCTCGAACACTTCCTATGTTACAGGTGGCAACTTCCCTACATTTGGGGTCATGATCCCCCAAGAAAGTGGGATCAGAGCAGGTGGCTCAATAAATGACAACTAACCCAAAAAGACCTAGGCAATCTTTTAAAAGTACCCAATGAATAGAGTTGAGGCTGCTCAGATATTTTTCAGGAGAAGAATCATTTAGGAGGAATGCTCTTCAAGGAAGTCATTGAGGGAAAAGGGAAACTGTAAGGAAAGTGTTTGAGGGATAATCTGCAGTAACTTGGTCTGATACAGCTGGTTAGCTAAGAGAATTTACTGATAAGTTCAGGGTTTGTATTGAGTTTGAATACTGGTACTTGATTATTGCTGCACCTAGTTCCAGCCAAGGAGACCAGAGCAAGCTCGGGGGTCCTGAGGAGTCGCTGTTTGAACGCTCTCTAGGAGTTGGTAGGGAGGAACGGCCTCCCATTGCTGTTGTCGTCCAAGCTCAAGAAAAGGTTCTGCCATCTAACAGTCTTTGTTTTAATAACTGTGTATGATTGAATGTTATGTTTGTAGCTTATGATGTAAAGATTTAGATGATTTAGTAATGAAGTTGTTTTTAGTTTGTTTAGTAAAAAAATCTTTTGATGAAAAACAAAACCCCTCCTGCGTTTTTCCTCATCTGGAGTGACCAGAACGTACTCCAGCGCAGGGGTGAAATTACAAGCAAAGATATTATGATGAAAATATAGAATAGAATGTTAATGGATTTATAGAGTATTTTCTTTGTGTTGTTTTTAAGAAGAAATATCTTTTGTATCGGGAGTAGTATTAACCTGTACTGAAAACTGTCAAGTCTTATAGAAACTGAGAAATAAGTTGTATTGTTTACTGATAGTAGTATGTATAAGTAGAGAAAACAGTTCTTGACACTATAGTTACTTTCAGTAACCTTATTTCTTATTTGAATATCAAAGAAGAGTATAATAGTTAACTAGAGTAGGATTAAGTTAGTTAAAGATGCTTTACAGTCTACTTCTTTACAGTTTAAACTACTGCAAGTATAATATTCAAATTGAAGAAAGAATAGCTAGAATCTCGATTTACTTCTACAGGTAATTTAGTTATGAGCAGAAATTACTTTTGGAAAGTAATATATGTTATTTATTCATTTCTGTTCTATCTGGCTAAGTTTAAACAAAAATATACAACTGCTAACCTATACTTTTTAAGATATTAACAGTGTAGAACATAGTTAGTTCGTTTACATTTATTTTAATAAATATGAATTTGTAACATAAACAGGACAACATAGTGTACAGAGAGTATTACTATAAGATATTTAGTACAGTAATTAGAAGAACACATTAACAACAAAGAACAAAACATTATCTCTTTATGCACTTACAAAAGAAACTAAGTTTAAATAACCTTAGGAACAATAGTACTCGCAGGTAGGATAACAACTTTATTATAATAAATAATAATATATTATCCTATTATATACTTTATAGGAATAGTACTATTATACAGTAATGTTCTTAACTCACTATTGTAAATATGATATATAATATGAATTCTGTTCTCAAAGATTAACTGCCAGATATATAATAATTTCATTAAAAACCCAAAGCCATTATATTTTGCAGGGTAACAAGTATATAACAACAATTACTGATTTCCTTAATAATAAAGTCAGTCAATATGTGAACAATGTACAAGAAACTCTAGTAATGAACCTTAAAAATATTAAGGGTAAAAATCAAGTGCATAATCA
>LPNX010034240.1:168262-211204 GCA_001517045.1 Pseudotsuga menziesii | reverse complement strand
AGAAGTTTCACACACCAAAAACCAAAGTAACAACCTGTTTTTATAACAGCACTCTTCTGTTAAGCATTCAGGGGAGCCTCAAGGTGAAACAGTACGCATTTAGGATGAGCTTCAAGGAGATACAGCGAGCATGGAGACTGCTGACCTCGAAGACAAGGGACAAGTGCAGACAAGAAGCACGGTTGCAGAGCAGCCAGAGAGCCCAAAGGCGATGGGGAGAATGCCCAGCTAGGGTTCGAGGCTACCTTATAACCAAGTGACGCTTAGACACAATGATGCCACGTGCATCATCCAAATTTTTGCGTGGAATGGGTACAGTTACATGGTCCCGATGAGCTTAGAAAAAATCAAGAAGTATCATTTTCGATCATTAGCAATCAAAGGTTCCAACATTATTATCGTCCCCTTTGTCAACCTAGCACGCAATATATTTTGGTAATCAAAATAAAAGCAGAAATTGCAGTCTCAGCCTCAGCTGGAGGTCCCATAATTTAAACAAAGGGTTTAACCTCTTAAACCCAAAGCGAAAGGGTCAATGTAATTGAACCAAGAAAACCGTGAGGGCTACACGCCACAAAGGCCAACCCACGACTGTCCCAAGGGGACCACAAAAGGAGGAACGACCATGGTCAAACCAGGGCTTACCATTAAATAATGAGTCGCCACGGTCTCGCACCAGCCTCACAGTTGGAGACAAGCTATCACCTGCAAATAAAGAAGCGCAATAGTGTTAAAAACCAGTGAGCAGAATAATATTTGTAAATTAATTTAAAGACTGCGAAGCGTAACAGGAGGGTAGATAACTTTGCTTACCTAGAAATTTACGGAAGCATGACCACCCACAATCAGAAGGACCACCACTAGTGTGAGGAAAAGGAATCCCTTCATCTGCGATAAGGGAGGACAAGTTTGCTGTCACCAGAAATGACCAAAAACAACTGAGTTTAAAAGCAGCTAGCACAGTAAGCAACTACACTCGGGTCGTCGTTGTATACCCCATCAAAAATGAAAAGGAACTATTCTTTGGTGAAACCCTACGCCCATCAACTGCAAGGCCACTACTCTTAGTACTAGGCCAAGGAGGGAGAAAGTTCCTTGGCCGTCGAAAGATTTAGAACAGAGCTGTGACGGAGTAAACCCTAGAGAAGTTTCACACACCAAAAACCAAAGTAACAACCTGTTTTTATAACAGCACTCTTCTGTTAAGCATTCAGGGGAGCCTCAAGGTGAAACAGTACGCATTTAGGATGAGCTTCGAGGAGATACATCGAGCTGGGAGACTGCTGACCTCAAAGACAAGGGACAAGTGCAGACAAGAATCACGGTTGCAGAGCGGCCAGAGAGCCCAAAGGCGATGGGGAGAATGCCCAGCTAGGGTTCGAGGCTGCCTTATAACCAAGTGACACTTAGACACAATGATGCCACATGCATCATCCAAATTTTTGCATGGAATGGGTACAGTTACACGGTCTCGATGAGCTTAGAAAAAACCAAGAAGTATCATTTCCGATCATTAGCAATCAAAGGTTCCAACATGATTATCGTCCCCTTTGTCAACCTAGCACGCAATATATTTTGGTAATCAACAAATCATTACTTTGAAAATGTGCCTTAGTAATCATCAAAATCATGGGAAAGTATTACGACCCTTGTTTTTTTTAATGTATGATGTTCCTATAACTTAAAATAAGTTTAAACCTTTGCTCATCATGGCACGTTCCTTTTATAACCCTTCCCTTTATGCTATATAGATAATATTTACCCTAACTCATAAATGAAAGTAAAGGATCCAGTTATAAAGCTTATAAAACTGTAAAACAAAGTTAAGACTGTAAACTGCTCATGAACAAGGTTTATTCGTGGCCCTCATGTTTCACACCTTACACTTTCTTTATGCTTTATAAGGTAACAATTCAACCAATATCTGTAACTTAATGTATAAGTTTACTATTGGTGTTATAGAGGGTTTATAGAGTAAAAACTATGGTAATTATCCTTTTGTGTTAATATAAATCTCAATGGCTTTGTTTGTAATCATTAAATAACAAGATGAAGTAAAAGATACAAAGGAAAGTATTAACATCTATGGGGTGAATGTATTGCTTAGCATGAATGTTCTTAACCAATAAATTGTAACATGACAATGGTTTTGTCACCAATCTCCTTAATAAAAGATCCACTAACATTAAATAGTGAGGCCATAAAACTATTATGTTATGATTGCTTTAAGTGATTATAGTCCATTAAGGACATGCCCCTTTTTTTATCTATGAAAAGGATGGTTTAAAACTTGTTTACAACAAGCTACCTTTCTTACTAAAGATAAGCTTAGGTTAGGCTTTGGAGTAGTTGTTGTATGATAAAACTCTATGCATCAACACTAGTATATATTTTAAAAGAAGCAGCTTGAAATAAAGATATAAACCCCTTAACTTCAAAGTTAGAAAAGGGGAACAGTAGCACGTAAACCCTTTATTAATATACATTACGATGTAAATGCAATTGTGCACTTTTGGAAGTGAACCATTGATCTCATAATTCTGTCGTTCTTACTCTGTTTGCAAAGATTTAGTTAAGGCATTTTGACCCTTGATGACTATACTAGATATCAGATAGTTCAGTAATCTTTAGGAACTATAATTTTACAACTACTAGAAAGAAAGACAGTTAATGAGTTTACCTCAATAAGCTTTGGAATTTGTTTAGCATTTATATTCTTTACTGAGTTATTTTGAGCAACAAACTTATTTGACTGCTATAGAATTAATGATAAGCAGCACCCGAACTTCTTACCTGTAGTCTGTAAGAATAGGAAAACTTTCTGCATTAGCTTGAAAGCTAAGTAAGCCCAGTTTTCATGACAGTCCCACCTTGTGGTCGCAAAGAGAAAACAAGTCAGCAAACTGAAAAGAACTGTTCTATCAAATATACATTATCAAATAGATAACTCAGATAACGAATTCAGTAACATATAACTAATTAAATAATTAGTTTACTGCATTTATGAAAATTATATGCTTTTAAAATTTTTAAATTTTTCGGAAAATTTGGTGTTTTGACAATTGGATCCCTGGACCCCGTGTTACGTGAGTACCAGCCCGTCCCCAGTTGCCAATTCCCCTAATAAAAAAAAAAAAAACTATTATTTTATTAATTCTTTTTAGGAGGCCCATTTTGAGTTGAAATTTCCTCTAATGTCTAGTCTCTTGAAAACCTTCGTAATTTATTCATTTGATACCATCCAAGACCTTTGTTCTCAAACCTTTCTTTCAAGGGAAAAAATTTCATCGACATCACCAAATATATCCGGAGCTTCTTGTAAAGTTGAAGACAAGGTCCCTATCTCTTATTGTTATTCATCGTTATCAGAACTCCTCCCGATACGACTGGTGATACCAATTGATAATTTTCATTTTTTTCAAGTTTGACCTAAGCACATCGACTAGTATGGGTGCGACATAGTCTGGTAGCATGGATTCATACCCTTATTCTTCTTCTGGTGGTGGTGATTCTGCCTTCTTGCAAGTACTATATTGTTTCCTTTTTAACGTGTCAGGTGGGCCTGGTTATAAATGAACTAGTGGAATCACTATTGTTTATGCAACTTCTTCTGCAAGCATGGCTAGCGATAGAACAAAATCAGAAGTGTCTTCCATAATGGATATAGGTGAAGTTGTATCGATGCCTGATTATATAATGATGCTTGTACTAGAGATAGAGATGACCATACTCTACGAAAAATCACCTTGACTCTTATAGTTGTAGACACAATAGCTCATCGTACTAAGTCAAATGAAATAGTAAAGAATGAAACTTTGATTTGAAGAGGATATACATTTACCCATTCAATCAGTTTTTACTTCACACGAGCGAGTAATAAATGGATAAGTGGAAATGATTTCCATCACATGGAGCAATCTTTCTAATCATTACAAGGAAACCGCCCATTCAAACCATCACTTCGCCTATTAGTTCAATGGTATTTATTGTGCATTAAGGATGAAAGTGACCAAAAATTACATTGTAGAAATCTCTCACGTCCTCAAATATACTACAACCAGTTGTCTTTTCATGACCAAGTTCCATCATGCGACAACAATTTTTTGTCCACAATGTGTATGTGGCCTTCAACACATTTATTTCTTTGCAATTGATGAAGAGCCTTTGCGACCATTTTTATTTATCCCTGATAGACATATCATCTGCAACATGACACTCAATATTCGAAACAAAACACTTATCATTTTTACGAAAATAACACTCGTAAATCTGGGTCTTTATTTTTTTATTATTATTTTTATTTTTTCAATCGACCAAGTCGTGACTATCCTGGTAAGGATTTAGCTAAATTCCATTCACCAATCCTTTGAAAGATGTTCCATCTAATTTCTACAATTGTATTGCACCTCCTTTAATGATATGAATGATAAGATATGGTCCCAACCAATGTGTTCTTATCTTTCCAGGATGCTTTAGAAACTTACTGTCATTCAGGAGGACAAGTCCTCCGACTTAAAATTGCTTATTCTTGATGTCCCTACCATGTCATACTTTCTATCATTCCTTCTCAACATTTTGATGATAACTTACGAAAAAATTCTCTTCCTCCAACTGCACAAGTTGCAACAATATTTCCTCAACAACACCAACATCAATCATTTCAGTAATCATCTATTCTTAGACTAGGTACAATCTATTCCATTGGCATAACAACCTTTTGTCCATACACCGGTCGAAATGGAGTTTGACATGTCAATTTCTTACTGGTCGTGTGATATGTCCATAGCAACGCAGAAATTTTATGGTCCCAATCATCTCTTTATATTTTGCAAATATTCGTCAATGCGTTCTCTAGGATCTTGTTGAATGCTTCGACAACACCATGCTCTTGTGGGTGATATTGTGTTGTCTTCTTGTGCTGGCTCTGGAATTTTTCATTTAGTTCATTGATCAACTGATTAACAAAGTGTGTGCCCTAATCGCTTATCAAAAATCTTTGGGCATCCGAATCTAGTCACAACTTTGTCAAACAAAAATTTTGCAGCAGTCGTAGTAGTACAATCCTTTACTGGCATTGCTTCAGCCCATCTAGTTAAGTAATGTCGCAATAATAATGTATCATGCACCTATTATTTTTCCTGGTGGATTGATAGGAGTCATAAAATCAACAACCCGTTTTTTAAAAGAATATATATTTATCTGAGGTACTAGTGGCATTTCATCTCTTCGCGATGACTTTCTGATTCTCTAACAAATATCACAGTTGCGACAATATTCTCTAGCATTTGCATGCAAGGTAGGCCACCACAATCTTACTTGTAATATCTTCCGCACTGTAGCTTTTCCAACATAATGGTCGCTTATGTCACTAGCATGCGCTTTGTTCAATATCATTGGTCGCTCATTTTCCAATACATGACAATGAAAAATTTCGTCAGGTCCCATTTCATGCAGTTGTCCAGCTATCAATTGGAAATTGCTAGCTCGCACCACTAATTTTTTCTTATGCGTAGTACTGAATCCTTCTAGTGCATATTACGTACTCAAGAAATGTATAATATCTATGTAATGAAAATCAAACATCGTGAACACAAATAATTGTGCATAAGGAAGACTATCGTTGATATTCACATGTTCTTCACCACTTTCTAGTCGTAACAAATGGTTAGGTCTAGAATTCAATTGACCTGGTTTAACAATTATTTCAAAATCGAATTCCTGGAAAAGGAGAAGCCACCAACAAATATTCCCCCCCAACACTAGCTTGTTGACCAGGTATTTCAATGTTTAATGGTCCGTGAACATCTTGAAAATTCCACCAAGCAAATAGTGTCAAAATTTTTGAAGTGCATACATCATGGCTAAGCCTTCTCTTTCAGTCGTGGCATAATTATTCTCTGTTGTTGACAATTTTATGCTAGCGAAGGAAATAGGATGACCAATAGACCCTTCGCCAAGCTATTTTAGTACAACGTCGAGCACGATAGACGATGCATCGACGTGTACGTGAAATTCCTTCCTCCAGTATGGAAAAACTACGATGTGTGTTGTAACAATCTTACTCTTCAGGAGATCCAAAATTTCTTGGCATTGTTCCTTCCACTGAAACTTAACATCATTATTTAACAATTTCTCCATAGGAGCTGTCACCTCTGCATATCCTCTGATAAACTTATGTTATTACCCTGTATGTCATAGAGTTCTTCTCAATTGCTTTACTGTCACAGGTGGTGGTAGGTCGACGATGATCACAATTTTAACATGATCGACCAAGATTCCATCTTGAAAAACCACATGGCCCAATAGAATTCCAAATGGGGCACAAATAATACATTTATTTAGATTCAAAGAAATATGATATTGATGATACCACTCTAGCATCAGCCTGAGGCTCTCAATATGGTCTTTTATGGGCCCAAACATCATCCAGTCATAAAAATAGACCTAGAGAAACTTATGAATAAAATACTTGAAAGCAGCCACTACTATCCTGGAAAAGATAGCAGAAGCATTCTTGAGTCCAAAGGGCATTAACGTATATTGGAAACACCTCCACTCCATTGCAAAAGTTGTTTTATGTCAATATTATTTCGTGATTCTGATATGATGGTATCCAGAGAACCCATCAGTGAATAAATAGACTTCTCAACCCCCGATACTCTCCAACACTTCATCTGTAAATGGAGTCAGAAATGGGTCGTGCAAGCATGCATCGTTAAGCTTCCTTAGGTCGACACAAATACGGACTTCACCGGTAGTTTTTTTATCCTACACTACCATCTGGCTGATCCACTCACATTCTTCAACCAGTTCTATGATACCTACATCCAACATTCGATCTAATTATATCTTAACATTTTATTTGTACCACAGATTCAGCTGGTATGGTCCTTGGTTAATAGGTTTTGCATCGGGATTTAATCATATCTTCATCTCACCAAAGTACCCGACAATCCCCTTAATTTCTGAAAACTTTGTAGGGAACAAATCCTGAAATTCATGCAGTAAATCCATGATCTTCCCGATAGTCTCATCGTCCCAATAATCTCCAATATTGGCAAACTTTGGATTCTATGAAGACCCAATATTTACTTTCTTGACCTTCAACGGACTAAAAAACTGGTTACTTGAAATAACAAATCCTTGCACTACACGAGTACCTTCATAATCTGGGATGTTTTTGTCTCACGGGTCATCATCATCAGTCTCACTCATCACATTATAGCACTCCATCCAATGTTGGATTGTCATGTTTCTCTAATTAAAGTTTGTCATTGACACTGGGATGTCTTCAAATATCTTCATCTTGATTACTTGTAACACAACATCAATCAAGGGATGGTCATTAGCAAACTCGAAGGTATGTGTAAAGATAGCAACTAGTTCTTCCCATTCAGCTGTCCCTTGCCACAGCTCGACTGACGTGTAATAGTTCCTTGGTATCATATCCAATATATGTACAAAATGATGAACCCATTCCTATTGCGGACATGCCTCCCATGTTGCACGACGATATTCAATGTGCTCAACAAGAATAGTCAATCCTGTGCACTTCCAACCGATATAGTTGATCTTCTCTCGAAATCAGATCTCCATCAATATCTGGAATTGAGGCTATTATGAGATAGATTGTGTAATGCTTGCGCATCTTCTCATCAACACTTCATGCAATCAGTTCTACCAACTTTCTAAAGCTTATCCAAAATCCAATGTATAGGAACTAATGCTGCGCCAACTGAGGTTTCTGTTAGTCGTTGGATTTATGTAATCATCCATTGTAAAAGTAATGTTATATATATTGTCAATATATATGCCTTTCCCTTCACTGTTCACTTGCTTGACGTATCTCTGACATTCCAGTGAATCAATTGGTGTGATCACCCTTAACTTTGAGTCTTCAAACATTAAGATTATTTTCTTAAAGTTGATAATGGTATGATTATCAATTTCCCAGTCAATCCCCAAAAGTGTGGAATACATATTTGTATCATCGATAATGTCAATCACTTCGAATTCAAAATAAGTTTTGAGTCCTTCTATCTCGACAGGAACCTGAGTTAGTCGACTGATAGGTAAGACTTTCGACTGATTTGCTAATATGAGTTGGACAGGAGACCATACAAGTCCCGGCCTCCCCATACTCTCCCAAGTCTGTGTAGTTAGAATGTTCACATTGGAGTCCAAGTCTAGAATAATATAGTCCATGTCATAATATTCTATTTGAGAAATTATTCTCACTTCTCTACCAGTCTTCAATCTTTTCACAATATGATTAACCTTTTTTTGGTTGCACCTCTTCTTAAGGTTCTTCTATCAAAGTTGTCAATTCTGCGACATCATCTTTATCTTGTATTATGGATAAGTAAATTTTAAATAATTCTTTTAGTCTACTAACCTTTTCTTTCAATTGCTTTCAGAACAACTAGTCAATATTGGTCTTTCGGGTGTTATAACAACAAAAGTCAGTGCTTGATTCCTGTCAACTAATTCTTGTTGTGCATCTAAGAATACTTCTTTTTCTTTTTGGACATTGAATGGTTATTTATTTTGTGTTGTTGGTCGCACCTGCAGCTGTCCATGCGATGTTTCTTGATCTACCCTAGTCGCACCACCCTGTCTTATCACAACAAAAATATGTTGTTCATTTCGTTCAACAGAGATCTTCTAGATATTCTGATTGGGGTTCAGATTGGGATTCTGTGGTGGATTTTGGTTTCCCACATTCTTGGTTTTCCATCTCGTAATCAACTAAGGACATTCCTTGATGGTATGATCAAAATATTTGCAGTATGAACATGTCATAGGAGGACTCGTGCAATCCCTATAAAAATGTCCTAGTTGCCCACAATTATAACATATAATTTGGACTCTTTCGCGACCAAGTCCTCCTCCTTGTCTTTTGCCTCTAAACATTCCACCTACTTGGGTTGATGGTATTTTCTTTGTAGGTACTGGTTCTGTGGATATTGGGCCTTAAGATACTGAGCCTATAGATATTGATCCTGAGCTCGCTTAGCCTGCATCTATTCATCATTCTTCATTAAATAGGTATCAATTATTTTCTCCTACAACAGCTGATACGCTCTGTAGTCTTTCTCATCATGGCCTAATGATATGCAGAATTTATAGTATAAATTGGTCGATGCACTTATGATCTTATGCAAGTATAAAAATTATTCCGACCGGTGCCCTCTAGTCTGACAAATTCTACACTAGGGCATCCCTTGGGTATTTATCGGATGTGGTGCTCCCAATGTGACATAATTCATAAATTTGGGGTAGTTGTATTTATTTTCCTTCGATTTTGCATCTGGAACGCCATAGTTCTTCTTGCACATCCTTTCCCTTTATGATATATTGAAGTTGTAGTGTAAGGTTAGCTAGTTGTGACTGGATTTGCATCATTCCTGCACCAGTCTCTCTGATCTGTGAGGATTCTCACTTCATTACTAATTCCAGAGCCTCGGTCTAAGATACAATATTTGTTGTATCAAAGGAAACTGTATGTGTGGTAAAAATGGCTCAATAAACCATTATTTTTGTTGAACATTTGACATTTGAAAACTTACTTTGGCCATTAGCGTATTGAATCTCTGCTTGAAGTCTCAAACAGACTCTGTAGGAAATTGTTTAATTTATTTTATCTCTGTAATACACCACAACTCATATTTGGGATTTCTGAACTCATCTATTCATCCTGCTTGGATTTTATCGAGTGTTTTCTGTGGGATTCATGTCAGAACCACATAGAATTTCATGTACTAATCCAATGCATGACCCTTAAGGGTTATAATCATTTGATCTTTCCTGATGACTTCATCTTGGACATGTCCCATGATCCATATGACTTCGCATAGAAACCAATGTTGCTTAGGATCTTCTACCCCATTTCCATTAAATATTGGTATCTTTATATCGTTCCCGACCATTATATTTGTTCTTGGTACTACTAGATTAAAGGTTTGGCTAGCGCAAGTCCCTTGTATTCTATTCCCACTGTTAGAATTACTTTGATTAACAACATCACTAGGTGATGAGTTTCTAGATATTACCTTCGGGGATGTACGTGGGGTCGTGGGTATGACATACTTGTATTATGGATCTGGGGCTTCTTCTTTGTCTTCTTTTTCAGGTATAGGCTGGTATTCTTTTTCCTCATCACAGGAACCTTCATCAAAATGTGGCACCAATTTGTAGTCCTCTCCTATGATCGTACTGTAGCTTCCCCTTCTTGTCCTAGTCCTTCTTATCTTTCCCGACCAAAATCTTCTTCCACTTCTTAAATGTCCACCTTCTAGTTTAGTCTCACTATTACCAAGAAACATCTCAACTTACTCTGCTCCATTTTTCTCAAAATTCTCTTGTGATATATCCCAGGTCTCCGTGCACAATTCTTTATTCATCAGAATCCATTCTCATGATCCCTTTCTCGCATACAGGCATCTTGATCCAAATCTTTAGATATGTTAGGTATCGACCTCTAGGTCCTTGGAAAAATTCTCTTTCTGCCTCATTGTATGATTTTATTATCTAGAAAACAATTTCAGTGATGTATCCTTCCAAAAGACTGTTAACCTAGAAATAAACCGCCCTAGATATAGGGTTGTTAATACTTTTCAGCCATCGAATCAACTAAGATCTCCACTCTACTGGTTCTCCTCCTTGAAATTTTTTCTTCCGTGTCGTCAAATTTAACAACCATTCGGTACAACACAATGGGAAATTCGATAAACAAAATATCGTGAATAACAGTATAAAGGTATCTCTCCAACCACTCAATTGGGCTCAACAGAGATACTTCACTTTCTTCCCATGCAAACTCTAGTGCCTTAAAATCCACCCAATCTTGGACTTTCTCCTTTGTCAGGTTGCAAAACATATCCCCACTAGAATGATTCATGGTCTTAGCAACAAAACCATTTTTTCGCTTCACTTCCAGTCGACCCAAGTTTAGATCCTTAGTTGTCAACAAAACCTAAGATATAGGCCCCACAAAGGAGGACCCCATCAACAAAACTTGCGACACAGATGCAGTATCACCCGAGATATCTGATAGGAAATGCCAAAACTAGGTTTCTATAGTTATGGGGGGGGATTTATATTCTTACATTACTTTATCAAACCACTCGACCGAAGCCAAGAATTATACTTCTTGTGATTTCTTATTCATTCAAGATAACAATATATTTATCGGTCGGCACATATTATAGTATTCAACATAAAATTCCTTATCACAGATTTAATCTATTAGAGGCACCACACACACACACACACACACATATGGGTTTATTCATAACAAACATTGTGCGACATATGATCCACTAATTCACAATATGCATGCATTCGACATAAACATAATTATCAAAGACACACATAGAAAACATTTAACATGAAAACCCATCCGGGAAAAACCACAAAGATGCTCTTCATCTGGCATGAGAAATTGGTTAGCACCTTCCATTTGTGCACTTAGCTTGCATACACTTCTTTATATGTTCCTTACAACTCATACATACTTCTCTCCTCTCATGCTCTCTCGTTTTGGGTCTATGTATTTCTTCTCTTCTTCTCTCAACTGTCAATCCACACACAACCTAGATTGATTCTTTAGCTAGGTAGCTCTCCCCTCTCTTAACTTTGCTCAACAATAATGACCAACCCCCATGAAGAATGAATAACCCGCACATAGCTTGGGTTCTCATTTTTATAAGCTTCTACATGTATTAATCAACCGACTCTTTTCTATTAGCCTTCAGACTATCATTTATATTTTCATGCATTCAGTTACAACTAACAATAGGCATTATCATCCCAAAATACAATTATAATTTATTACCAAAAGCATGCTTTATTTTAACTAACTTCTTACCCACGATTAGTCGAACTATATTTTATAGTTGCTTTATTCTTCTTTTTCTACAGTTCCTTCTATCGTGACTCTTCTTCTTTCTTGTGACCAGAATCTTTATTTTCCTGAAAAAAATTATGGTCGAATTCTGCCTAACTTTTCCTAGGCCCAATAGTGATGGATGACATTCTACGATCATTCACCAATTCCTTTGTGTTCGTATATCTAGATGATATCCTCATCTACATTAGAATATGGGAAGACCATTTCCAGCTTATCCACTAGGTCCTCAACACCCTGAGAAAACACAAGTTATATGCCAATCTATATAAGTGCTCATTTGGTAGGGATCCAAGCCATTTACGATTGGTTGAGCCCGACGACTCTCACAGAGCTTTGCATCTTCCTAGGCCTTGAAAATTTCTATCACAGATTTGTGTTGGGATTATCTAATATTTCTTGGTCCATTATCCAGGTGACCAAAAGTTGATCTAAGGACAAGTTCATCTAGTCCAAGCCACAATAACACACATTTGAGGAGTTGAAGCAACATTTATGTTCAATTCCCATCCTTACCTTACCATATCTACAACAACCCTTTGATATCGATACATATGCTTCATACTATGTCGTTGGTGTGGTCCTCACATAGCATGACCATCCAATGGCATATCAAAGTGATACACTTTCATATACAATCCACAAGTACCCCACCTATGACAAGGAAATGTACTCCATTTTCCAAGTCTGCCACCAATGGAAGCATTGCATCCTTGAAAAAGAAACAATCATCCACGTTGATCACAAGTCATTGCAGTTCATGCAAACCTAAGGAAGGTTACAAAATGACTACCACCAGAAGTGGTCCACTTACTTGCAGTATTTTTGCATAAACATTAAATATAATAAGGGAAGCACCAATTGAGTTGTTGATCGCCTCAGTCGACCTCCAGTAAAAACATTAACCACGAAGCTCAACTCTTGTAAGCACGAGACCTTTTGGGTGCCCTCAACTATATGACAATGATATTAAGTTCACTCACATCTATCAATCCTTGTGTGTAGGTACACTAGAGAAAAACTTTCATCTTCAGGAAGGATTGTTATGGCACATGGGCCATCTTTGTGTTCCTTCAAGCAAGCACACAGAGATGATTTGGGAAGTGCATTACAGTCGGGTGGTAGGGCACTTTTGCACTGAGAAGATAGTGGTAGCCTTGTAGAAGTATTTTTATTGCCCCAAACTCCGATAAGACATCATTCAATATATCATATCCTACACTATCTGCACCATCGCGAAACCAGCCGTAAAAAAAACAAGGGTTGTACACCCCCCTTCCCACTCTGAATGGGCCATGGGAATCCATCTCCATGGATTACATGTCAGGAATACCTTCAACTAAGCATGATAATGACTATGTGTTTATGGTTGTAGATCACTTCTCTAAGATGGTGTTAGGATTATTAATCCTCCCTTTCCCAATTTGGTCATATGTCTAAATCGGGAGTCATGTCTAAATCGGGAGTCCATCCAGTCTATTTATAGTCATTAACACCATTGGGTCCACTTGGCCTAATTGGGGGACATGTTTTAGTTACTAAAGTGTGGGGAACACTAAATGAGGCTCACTTCCACTAATTTCACTTGATTGCATCAGTTTAGGAGCCTCCTAGACCAATCCCTACAATTTAGGAGCCACTGGGAATGCCAAAACCAACCAAGGTCAGTTCTGTTCAGTTGATGACTAGTCAAGCTAAGTTAGGGGTCAGTTACATTCAGTTCTAGTCATCTACATTCAGTTAGCGCTAGGTTTACTTAACTTCACTCAAGAGGAGCGCATTTCTCACCTACCACGGTCAGTTATCCTTAGTCAACACTGAATGTAACACTTGAGTTGTGTTTTAGAACTCCGATGAACTCCGGTTATGGTTTAGACAAGGTCGGTTTACTATTGAGTCCTCCGATAGTTATTTAGAAAAGGTCTTAGTTACCTACAGTCAAGTAGATTCTAATCAATTTAAATTTCCTCATGTGGATTCGAATTGCTTGTGGCTATTAAAGCCATTGTACTTCATTGTAATTATTATCTAATTACTCTTTGATTAATGAAAAGCATTCACAGCTGCAAGCCATTTTTTCACTGTTTCATTCTTCAATAACTGAGTAAATTGTTTGATCTATCCTATGAGTTGTGTGTTTGTCCATAAATCTATGTGCTCGATTTAATATGGTATCAGAGCCTCAGCAGACAAGGCACTTCTCCTCCTCAGATCTCCTACTGGATCATTTTTTGAGCAAAATTTCTCCTTCCAGCACTGCACCAGAAGCGAAGAATTTACCACTTAATACCCCAAGCAAAGGAATTGTTGATCAAGCTTGCTTGATTAACTAAGCTGGGTGTGAAGAAAAATCCAAAAGTGCAGTCTGTTTGACCTTACGGTGCCCTTTTTTTTTGTTTTGTAGGTACAACTTCGAATGGATTCATCAGTTCCTCTTCTCTCTCTGTCCACAAACTATCCAGAATTAAAGAAGAAGATGATTTCATCTCTGATGAGACAAGGTCTTTGTTGGGTGTCTATTGGACTCGGTAAAGAGTGTTTTAGTGAGATTGACTAGCTGAATAAAAGTGATGGAGCTTTTGGAACAATAGCAACGGGTCTTTCTCCTAGCTTGCGCTACCTCATTAGATCTATTGAAGACCCGAAGGAACTCTAGACAAGATTGGACAGAACCTTTGGAGTGATTGATGAGGATCATAATATCATTTTGGAGAGAATATCCAGCACCATAAGCACTCTTGATCCAAAATTCTCAGCCTCCACACTCTCTGATGAAGTTGTTCAAGATGAAGAAGCTTCTACACAGTCAATTCGAATTGAAGACAGTCTCCATGCAGTGACTCCTTCTCCTGATGCTCTGGAAGTATATGAGATCTCTGATATCTCATCTCCTCATATTTCTGAAACAGAAGAAGACATTCGAATATTTGATATTAAAGAAAAATACTACTTCACTTCCATGCAAACATTCACTGGTGATTTTCCTTTGAATTCTGTGCAAAATTTACCAGTAATTGCTTCCGAAAGTGAAGAGAATTTTGATTTTTCTCCCTCTAATGTTGCTACTGGTGTGCAAATATGTGATACCTTGGATATTTTGGAAGAAATATCATATTACCAGAGTGATCCATTCTCTCCCCATGATCTATATTTTCCAGCAAATTCCTGCAGGATTGCAAGCACCAAAATTCAGAATTTTGAAGAAGAAGAAAGCTGTGCATCCACCGTCTCGGTTAACCATTTATTTGAATCTGATATTAACCTTATTGGATATGATATGATATTATTTAGATATGATATGATATTTCTTGGTTTAATATATCAAATTCATAACCTTTCAGTACTGCTTGTAGCTGTTCTCATCAACGGTGTGAAGAAACAAGTACCGCAAGTCTCCTACAAAACTGCTGCTGGGGATTTGATTCCATTTCATAGTTTTGGATGTGTTTTGAACCTATTTAGATCTGATTTACTTTCTGATATGATATTATTTGGTTCATATTTTAAAATCCAAGAGCTTTCATTCATGCTTGTAGCTGCTCTGACCAATTCCGGTTTGAAAAATCAAGTACCGCACTTTCTATTCAAAACTACTGATGGGGATTTGGTGTTAGTTTCCTCATATGAGGTTGCTGATAGTTTATTATGTTATTCATTAGCTATTTCAGAAGCTATATTATACTATGGAGCTCAAACATTCTCTCTCAACAGTCCCAGTGCTTCTCTACCATTGATCACATGCTCATCTCCTCACATAACTAGTAAAGAGGAAGATTTTCTGCATCCACCTAGACACTTGCTCCTAACACTTAGGGATGTTCTTACCACTCATGGTTTTCTATTCATGGCTGCAACATATCAGTTTCTTGAGTGTTCCTCACATGTTCTGAATCCTCAAGAACCTTTTCTCACTTATCAATTGACTTCAGTTGCTCTACATGGGTCCAGTCTTCATCCGGCAGCTGTCTATATTTCTTATTTAGTTGAGCATATCATTCTTCTTCTAAAGAGGAAGATTCCTCCAGACATAATGATGGAGAGGTTCACATGCCATGCCCCAAGATACCTGTGCATAGAAGAACCAGATTGATCTTGATTCTACCTGCTTAATTAGAGGGGGGGGGGTTTCCCATGTGGTTTTTCCCCAGCACCTTGTTTTTGAGCAGTTACTTTACTTTACTTGATGTAATGAGTGGCCTATGGTCTTAGTTACCATGGCCCACATATTTTCCAAGTTATCATTCAGAGGGGGTTTTAGGATTATTAATCCTCCCTTGTCCAATTTGGTCATATGTCTAAATCAAGAGTCATGTCTAAATCGAGAGTCCATCCAGTCTATTTATAGTCATTAACACCATTGGGTCCACTTGGCCTAATTGGGGCACATGTTTCAGTTACTAAAGTGTGGGGAACACTAATTGAGGCTCACTGCCACTGATTGCACTTGATTGCATCAATTTAGGAGCCTCCTAGACCAATCCCTACAATTTAGGAGCCACTGGGAGTGCTGAAACCAACCAAGGTCAGTTCAGTTCAGTTGATGACTAGTCAAGCTAAGTCAGGCATCAGTTACATTCAGTTCTAGTCCTCTACATTCAGTTAGTGCTAGGTTTACTTGACTGCACTCAGGAGGGGCGCATTTCTCACCTACCACAGTTAGTTAGCCTTAGTCAACACTAAATGTAACACTTGAGTTGTGTTTGAGAACTCTGATGAACTCCGGTTATGGTTTAGACAAGGTCAGTTAACTATTGAGTCCTCCGATAGTGATTTAGACAAGGTCTTAGTTACCTACAGTCAAGTAGAGTCTAATCAATTCAAATTTCCTCATGTGGATTCGAATTGCTTGTGGCTATTAAAGCCATTGTACTTCATTGTAATTATTATCTAATTACTCTATGATTAATGAAAAGCATTCACAGCTGAAGCCATTTTTGCACTGTTTCATTCTTCAATAACTGAGTAAATTGTGTGATCTATCCTATGATTTGTGTGTTTGTCCATAGATCTATGTGCTCAATTTAATAGATGGCCATTCTAATAGCTTGAAGGAATAACATCTCTGTCGAAGCCACTGCCAAGCTCTTCTTCAAGCATGTTTGGGTTCATTTTGGGTTGCTAAAAACTATCATTTCAAATCGGGGCAACAAGTTCCGAAGCAATTTTTTGTCTAGTCTATGGTCATTGATGGATACCAAGCTCACCAAATCGACTACCTTGCACCCCAAGACCGATGTAGAAACAAAGGTAGTCAACCAAATGATTGTGCATATTCTAAGAATGTACAATTCTAAACATCCCCACACATGGGATGAGAGCCTTCCTTATGTTCAACATAGCTATAACATAGCTAGTCATAGCTCTACTGATCACAACCCTTTTCAGGTGTGCCTGGGTTTCCAACCACTAGCCCCAGTTGATGTAGCTCTACCCCTTGCATCCACACAAGAGGAATCTTACCATGCTTAGGATAAGGTTTATAAGGCCACTAGATTTGTTGAACGAATCCAGCATATCCACCAACAGGTCCATGACATTTTGGAAAATGACAATACTAAATAAAATCAATGGCATGACCAGCGTCGGGTTCCACACAAGTTCCAGGTTGGGGAAAAGGTTGGGTTTCATTTGCAAAATGAGAGGCTCACAGGACCCCATCGCAATTTTCAACCACTTCGATATGGGCCATACACCATCACCAAGAAAGTTGGTGACAATTCCTTCGAATTAAGCATTCCTCCATTCCTTGTCCTACACTTAGTATTCAATGTGGAGCTCATTCAACCATATTTTGCACCACTGTTGGACACCTCCGAGGTTGCAGAACAGTTGACACCTATAGAGATTAATCTCGACTGCATGGAACAAGAAAGAATTGATCTAATCAGGGACACACAAGTTAATGGCATCTGCAAGCAGAAGATCCAACTATATTGAGTTTTCAAAGTAGGGAAACTCCTCCACCAAGGCAAGTGGCTCACCAAGAGTCAAGTTCAATAGAAGTTTCCCCATTTGATGGGGGCACTCAACGCAATACAGACCATTGATTCCTAAGGGGGGAGGACTGATCCAGATGGGTATAGGTGACCACCTAGCTATTCCACAAGCTCAAAATAGTTTTTCATTTTGGAAAATTTCCTGTAATTTTCTACGTTTTTTCTGGTCCCAAAATTTTGGGGTTTTTTTGAGGCTCTAAAAGATGTTTTTAGTGATTGGGGGGGGGGGGGGAATATTTATTCACATGACATGCATTTATCCCCATGAAAAAGTTTTAAAGCTTGAATATACCTTTCCAACGGGCTATCGAACACCCCAAATTGAGATTGCATGCAAACGTTATGACCCTGAGAAGTTGACTGTTCAAGTAACCACCTTGTGTTCGGGTACACAGGGTACTCCCAAAAGACTGAACACCTTGAGAAACCACTTCACACAAATAGATCACAGATCAACACACCGATGTTTATCACGTTGTTAATCCATCAAGAGGGAAATAGTCCACGGCCCCAACCAAATAGCTACTTGGAGCAATTTATTATGCAAAAGAAAGAAAGTTACATGAGCTTCTCATAATCGATCAACTAGCCAAGGACCCTCCATGCTCTTTAAATAGAGATCATGGACCAATCGAGTGTTAAGCCATGGACCAATGGTAGGTATGATCTAAGAGAAGTTGAACTGTTGGATCACTATATGTCTAGAACATATCATGACCGTCGAATTAGAATATTTACAAATGCATACTAAAGAAACACACTTTACCTAACGGATATATTACACAATTTGATCTTAACTAACTCCTAAGTTTCTAAATATCCTAACATCACCCCTAAAGAACAACTTAGGATAGGATTGATGGATTTACAAAAGTGACACTATTAGGAGAAGGAAGGAGTCATTAGAGCCTATCCCCCCTTAAGGATACATTCCTGAACTCCTAACATAGACCAAAGTTTAGAAAACTTCACTTCTGTAAGAGACTTGGTGAAGATGTCTGCAACTTGGTCATCTGTAGGGAAATAAAGCATTTCAAGAACACGATCATGAACAATATTTTTGATGAAGTGTATGTGTAGCTCAATGTGTTTGTTGCATTGATGTAGAACTAGATCTTTGGCAAGCTTGATGGCACTTTGATTATCGCACCAAAGTGAAGTAGGCTGTTGCTGCTCAAATCCAAACTCTGAAAGGATCTGTCAAAGCCATAAAGCTTCCTGACTGGCATTAACTATGGCTCAATATTCTGCTTCTGCTGAAGAAAGAGCAATAGATTGTTGTTTCTTACAATCCCAAGTGATAGGTCCAGATCCCAGACTGAAAACATAACCTGTAGTAGAATTTCGATCATCAGGATCGCTGGCCCAATATGAATCAGTGAAACCAACCAACAAAGGTTTCCCCCCTGTACTGTAATGAATCCCAAACTGAATTGTACCTCGAATATATCAAAGTATTATTTTTGCTGCTTTCTAGTGACTTTCATGAGGTGTTTTCATATAATGGGAAACATGACCAATGACAAAGGAAAGGTCAGGATGGGAATGAGTCAAGTATAAAAGACTACCAACAAGCTGACGATACAAGGTGGCATCTACTTCAGGGGAAGTACAAGTGGTAGAAAGTTTGACTCTAGACTAGAAGGGAGAAGGGGCTGGTTTACAATCTTCCATGTGGAAGCGACGAAGAAGGTCACAAGCATACTTAGACTGGGAAAGAAAGATTCCTTCTTTGGTTTGCAAGACTTGGAGACCAAGAAAATAATGCAAATGTCCTAAATCTGACATTTCAAAATTTTCCTTAAGACTTGATTTCACATGGGTTATAAGTTTAAATTTCACTACCAGTAAGGATAAGATTATCAACATAAAGAACAAGTATGATGAGATGGTTTCCTACTTTCTTGGTATAGACATTGGGGTCAGAATGACATCTAGAAAAACCAGTGTCAAGGAGAAAGCTATCCATTTTGGCATACCAAGCTCTAGGAGCTTTCTTAAGGCCATATAAGGATTTCTTAAGGAGACAGACAAGGCTAGAGTTATCATGAACATATCCAGGAGGTTGTTCCATGTAAATTTACTCCTGTAAATCACCATGTAAAAACGTAGACTTGACATCCATTTGATGGAATTCCCAGTTATGTAAGGCTGCAAGGGAAAGAACAAGGCGGATGGAATTCATTTTTGCGACAGGAGAAAAGGTTTCATTGTAGTCAATCCCTTCAACTTGGGAAAAACCTTTGGCAACTAACATTTCCTTAAGTCTTTCAACACTTCCATCTTATGCATACTTAGTTCTATAGACCCATTTACATCTGACAATTTTTCTTCCTTTTGGAAGAGGAACAAGATCCCAAGTATCGTTCTCCATTAAGGAACGATATTCTTCATCCATAGCTGCATCCTAATCTAGATTTCCTAAAGCTTCTGCAAAAATTTCTAGATCATGATTCTCGAAAACTTGAGCCAAAAGAGAAGAGGCTCGCTGAAACTGAGAACGTGTTTGATGTTGATCTCTAGGATCACCGGCAAGATCACCAGCTGCTTCACATGTTGAACGGACCCATCGAGGAAGCATTGGTGCTACTGCAATTGGAGGAACATGAGTAGGCGGAGGTGGATTTTCATCCTCACTGTCATCATCGAAAACTGGAGTTGGAAACCTATCAAGGAAGTTGGAAGAAGAAGAAGAACAAGGCACAATCGTCAAATCAGGCTCGCAGGCCAAAGATGGCACACCCGCCAAGTTAAGCTTGCAGGCCAAGAGATTTTCATCAAATTTAACATCTCTTCTAATGATTATATCATGAGAATGTGGCTGAAGAAGTATATAACCTTTTACATCTTCAGAATATTTAACAAATATGCACTTTTCACTTTTAGGCTGCAATGCTTTTCGTTTTTCATCCGGAATGTGATCCCATGCTTCACAATTAAACACACAAACGTGACTTACATTTGGTTTAATTTTACTCCATGCTTCTTCCAGTGTTATACCTTGTAAAAATTTAGTATGTGTGTGATTAACTCTGTAATTTGCACAATTTATGGCCTCGGCCCAATATTGAAGACTTAGTCCCTTAGATTGGATCATACAATTAGCCATTTCTTTTATAGTGCGGTTCTTCTGTTCATCTACACCATTTTGTTGTGGTGCATATGGAATAGTATGTTGTTGTTGGATTCCTTGCTCAATGCAGAAAGTAGTGAACTTCTTGTTAACATATTCTCCTCCATTGTCAGATCTTAACTTAATAATTTGATGACCGGATTGTTTTTCAACAAGGGCCTTGTAGGCCAAGAACATGTTAAATACTTCGCTCTTAAGTTTTAGGAAGTAAACCCAAGTGCATCTAGAGTAGTCATCAATGAAAGTTAAAAAATATTTGAAACTAGAAAAGGATGCAGATGGAAGAGTGCCACACAAGTCACTATGCACAAGCTCCAAGGGAACCAAGGCATGCCAAGAGGCACGTTTGTCAAAAATGTCCCAATGATGTTTTTCGAGTACACAACTGAAACAAACACCATCCTTGCAAGATACCATCGGAAGAATAGTCACCATATTGTCTTTACATAGTTATTTCAATGAGCGATAATTTAAGTGACCAAATCACTCATGCCAAAGTTTGCTCAAGTTATCACTATGAGCAACAAAAACTGAAGGAAAAGGTGACGACCCAAAGTTGTTAAATTTGTACAACCTGGTAATATCATCAACAGTTCCAGTAGCAAGGACATTTTGAGGATTTTTAAAATCCTTGATTACAACTTGGTGAGGTGTAAACATCACAGTTTTACCTTCACCCGAATGAGTAATTTGATAGACTGATAACAAATTGCAGGAAATTTTTGGAACACATAGTACATCACTGAAATGACCATTTTATACTAGAACTATTCTATATCGTACAACACTTAGAGATCTATCATCACCAACAAATATTTTCTTGGTGTTGCATTCATGCAAAGTAGAAAAGATGGCTTGATCCTTAGCCATATGATAAGATGCTCCAGAATCAATGAGCCATTCAATTGAAGTAGAAGAAGAAGATGCAGTATAAGAGTAACCAGAAGCACAAAGTGCATGTCCATGAGAGGTAGATTCTGAAGACGAATCTAGGCTGATGTGGTACTTCTTCATTGTTGCTTCCCAGGCTTCCATCTTCTTGAAATATTTAGATTCATCATGATTATCTTTCCCACAAAAATTGCAATGACGCTCAGTCTTCTTTCCTTTTGGCTTGGATCCTTTGTCATTTTTTTAAAGAAGGAGCTGATTGAGAGGGTTTGGGACCCTTATTGTTTGGCTTATTATTGCAAAAATTCTATTTCTTGGGAGGCTTGGACTTTTCTTTCTGTTGGGACAATAAGGCTTTCTCAGATGTATCTGCATTGTTAATTATTCCAAGATGAATGAGCTTATCTTGCTCTCTAATTAAGGAATCATAAAAGGATTCAAGACTAGGCTCTTGATAGCTAGCTGCAGTCAAGGATTCTTTCATGGAGTAGAATGTAGATACAAAAATAGAATATGCAAGTCCAAGTTTGGAAAGAATATGATAAATACATTGTTTGTTTTGTTTCTTAATCTTACATTCTACACATAAGATTCTAAGAGTCTTATACTTAGATAAATAGTATTGAATGCATGAAAAATAATTTGGATTCACGGAAATAAACTCATTTTCAAGTTGATGACCCCAAATTTCATTGTGTTTACCAAACATAGATTCCAATTTTTCCCAAGCTTGATCAGGTTCATCAATTTCAAATATGTGGAATCACAAATCAGTAGAGATTGACATCCCAATGAATCCACGAGCTTTATCACATCTATTTTCCCATTTAATTTTCTTATCATTATCAGTGGATTTTGTTTCTCTCCCTGAGGTTATCCTAAAAAGTCTCCTACTTCAAAAAACATCCTCCATACGAGATTTCCATGAGAAATAGTTAGAACTTGTAAGTATAATATCATAAGGGGCGACCATACTGTAAATTAATGCCTGAAAGAACAGAAACTAACTATCTGGATGCAAAGAGCTTGAAAAAATATGCAATTTAAAAAAAATGGCACTGAAAACTGATTCTAGATGATGAAGTTATGCTTGATCAAAGAAAATGTTGAAGATGTCCAATAGTGACGTGGCAGATATTAACTTGACCAACTAAAAAAAAGAACCCCCCTCTTCCCAAGATCAACCTTTGACAATCACTTTACAATAAAGTTGTTTTTAAGTGAATAACTTTTGTATAATAAGTGATGTTCACTTTTACAATAATGTTACTTTTAAATAGTGGGGCAATAAATTAAAAGACTTAAGTGACTCACTTTTTATTTTATTTTATTTATGTGAGATGCACTTTTACAATAAAGTAACTTGAAAATAGAAATTGCATGCACTAAAAAGTAGCTTAAGAAGACTTGAACTCAAGACCTATTAAGGAGTAAAGCAACTTTGGACCAAGTGAGCTAAGTTTAAAAGGTACGTAAAAGAATGGAAATAGGAAGGGGGATTTTTTTTTTTAACTCTTCTCTCTCATTCTCCGTGCTTGCCTTTTTTTCCTACAAATCACAAAAAAAAACGAAAAACAAAAACAAAAAAACTTTTTCCACACAATGGGGTTAGATCTTGGTTAGCTTACCCAGAAAGTCTACGTTTTCAAGTTTTCTCGATGTTTCTAATTTGTCATGATCGCAGAAGGTGCATGGCACAGAGCATACGTAGCCAAAAAGACAAGAAAAAAAACCTTTCCCTTACTGTTTCTGATTCGTCGTCATCGCGCAATGTGCACGGAAAAGAGCATACGCAGCCAAGGAAGAAAACATTCTGAGACTAAAACAGTAAAGATATAATAATAAAATCGATAAAATATGATAGATTTAAAATAAAATAAAACAAATCCATCACTGTAACATTATACCTTCAGATTTGACGAAATGGGTGTTTCTGGAACAAACGGAAACAATTTTGATGAAATGAAAACTATTTCCCAATGGAAACAGTGCTCCAGACGCAATGGAATAGCTCCCATAGGCCACAAATGTACAAAAAATCCATAACTAGAAACCCTTTCAAAGTTTCAACAACACTAGTTCCAGATCTTGATCAAAACCAAAAGGGGCTCTTTATAAACGCTCTGATACCATGTTCGAGTACACAGGTTACTCCCAAAATATCAAACACCTTGAGAAACTACTTCACACAAATAGATCATAGATCAACACACCGATGTTTTTCACGTGGTTAAAACCCTCGAGAGGAAAATAGTCCATGGCCCCAGATAGCTACTTGGAGCAATTTATTATGCAAAAGAAATAAAGTTACATGAGCTTCTCATAATCAATAAACTAGCCAAGGACCCTCCATGCTCTCTAAATAGAGATCATGGACCAATTGGGTGTTATGCCATAGATCAATGGTAGGTATGATCTAAGAGAAGTTGAACCGTCGGATCACTATATGTCTAGAACATATCATGACCATCGGATTATAATATTTACAAATGCATACTAAAGAAACACACTTTTACTTAACAGATATATTACACAAGTTGATCTTAACTAACTCCTAAGTGTCTAAATATCCTAACACCTTGGGGTTGCAAACTTTATGACGATTCATCTCCTAGGGTTAGGTTTAGGGTCTTCTACCTCTCCAAGGCTTTATGATAAAACTCCCTTTGACATCCTTTTGTATTTAGCTTGGCATGAGTGAGCGTAGCCGCCACATCTCTTCTCAAAGATATAACTACCACCATTCTAGCTGTTTTTGTTTTACAATTTATTCTGTTTCATTCATTTAATAGAATGCAATTTTATTGTATCATTGTGTTTATTGTCATATATATGTGTATGGAATATATATATATATATATATATATATATATATATATGCTCTTTCATTTCATTCTCACATAAATATGGATCATACCGTTAATCATGGTTTAGGATCTCTGGTTAAATTGCTCAGACTAAGGTAATAAGCTAAAGCCCTCTAGGGTCATTTCCCTTCTCCCACTACCAATTCCTCTCTTGTGGAATCACAACCCCTGATCTTTTCTTCATCCTTCGTCCTCTGTAGTCGTCATAGATTTTATATTAATATTAAAAATGTACATATTTACAATAGCTTGGTCACCTTGAACCATTTATTTCTAGCTTCTAACCTTTTACATCAATATTTACAAAATTATGTTATGGGATCAAAAATAGAGTATTACAGTATGTCTTCTGTGTTGAATGGATTCCATTTTCTTTTCTTTTCTACAACAAAACAATTGAAAAATAGTATTTAATGCTAAATTAATTGATTATAAGTATATAATAGAAAAAAATGAATGATTAAATACATTTGAAGCACATTGTTTGTGAGATGACTCCTCTTGTGATGCAGTATGTCCATTCTTTGACCATGTCCTTGTACACTTTTATGAACATTCATACTAGCATTTTTCGAATATCACCTCATTCGTCCTTTGGGATTTTCATAATATTCCTGAAAAAATTAAATGATATTAATTTTTTATTTTGATATGAAAAGTAAATATAACAAAATTAATATTAATAAAGGAGTGCTTTGTAGCAATATATACAAATTCTAGAAAAATGTGTTTAGGAATATTACTTTTTCAATAGTTCTTTTTGTTGTTATATGTTTTTGTTATTGCAAGCCTAATAGATCTCATTCCATTGCTCTAGAAATGTCTCCTATATTTTAAGAACATGATTCTTGGAGTCATTGGATTGATTTTTGTATTGTAAGTGGAAATTACGTCTACACGTTCTTTACACTATATCCCTCATAGTTTTATAAAAGTTCCCCCTCCTTTCATTAACTTCCAGAACCACTCCAAATGAGCTAAGGACCAATTCAACATCATTTATATCTTCCATAACTTTTATTTTCTTAGGACATCATTAACTTCCTTACTATTTGTCCCTATTATTTGAAAGTACATGTTAGCGAATATTCTTAAGTACATTATTACTGAAAATTCAAATAAAAATTCTATATTGATTACTTTTTTATTCACTTAACACATCCCTCAACAACTTTTTCATCAAGGTTTTACGCTCTTTTGCACTTAGATTGCAAAGAATATTACCATATTTCCTCATTTTTTTGCTCTGCATGACACACATTAACCAATGCACATTAGCTAAACTTACATATAATTCAAACATATTAATTTTATACTAAGATTATAAAGAACTTACCTTCTTTAGTTTATTGGATGTGCTCCCATCGCGCTGATTAGA
Source organism: Pseudotsuga menziesii (assembly GCA_001517045.1). Classification (NCBI taxonomy): domain Eukaryota; kingdom Viridiplantae; phylum Streptophyta; class Pinopsida; order Pinales; family Pinaceae; genus Pseudotsuga; species Pseudotsuga menziesii. The sequence goes on along the minus strand of LPNX010034240.1, from coordinate 185,031 downwards.
ATTATTGTTCCTTGAACTCTTATCATACATTTTCTACCAATAAACAACCTAGACTATTAAATAGAGAAGCTATTAAATATATTAAACAAATAAATTCCATAAGTTCCAAATTAAAAGTTAGTCTACCATATTGGTGCGCATTAGATAAAAATGTCTCGATGCGTCTATAGTATATATGCATGGGTGCATTAGAAATATTTATGCACCGATAACAAAAATAAATTAAAAAAATTAACCTACAGCTTTCAAGATGCGAAAAATTTATTCAATAGCTTCAATGCGACTTATTTTGCATAGTGCATTAAAAATTCCCTAAAACTTTAAAAGAAATTATATCCAAATGGTGTGCTTTTATTAAAATTGCATCGATGCGTTCTACGGAACTGTTTGTACCTAAAATTGTGAAAGAGTTTTTTATAANATATATATATATATATATATATATATATATATAAGCACAAACCCATTTAATCTAAAGTTCCTAAAAAGAAAAACCTTGATCGTGGAATAATAAAGGGAGTTAAACCCTAATGTTAAATTTGCAACCATACAAAACAAAATGAAACAACAGGAAAGCAAGGGCTCCAACATTGAAGGAAACTATAAAAATCTTTTATATTTGTAGAATTTAGTCTAAATCTTAATAGGAACCTAAATAAATCATGCATTGAGATAAACAATAATTAATTTTCTTGGATACTATGCCCCTTGATTATGAACAATCTCCATGAATTGATGACAATGTTGCTTGCATAGGAATTACCACATTTTGATGAATACAGAAAATACATGAATACCTTGCATGAATATTTAACTAATTTGTATGTCATATGATGTACTATGCAATATTTTTTTATGGTTGTTTGGTGATGTTCCAAACTTTAAGGCTTTCAAATAAATGTATATAGCCTTCCTTTTATTGTTTTTATTGACATGACTATCTGTCAATGGCTCTTGGGTCCTTATTGATCTTGTTCATGCACATGTCGATCTCATAATTGGTGTAGTTACACCTAGGTGCAATTGTTTTGGGATATGTAGATAAAATGACTTTGGTTTCTCCAAAATTGCAACAAGCTTAAAAGTGTGGAAGCTACGACTATGCAATCTGATAAGTTTTGTCCTCGTGGATACTCAGTTCTAATTTTTCTAATTTGATGATGCCTTGAAAATATTTGATATAGAATCTCAATATAAAATTTAAGGGCCTTTTCTTCCTTGTAACCATGATTCAAAATAGTTGAACAAAGGAGAGAACAAATCATTGTGTACTTAAATGTCGAGTAATATTTGAGATTTCAAGGTGAATATGGCCTTGTCTTTATTGAATCTCAAATGGTTCATATGCTTTAAATTTATACTTGTACTATAATCTCTATTGTAACATGTTCAAATAGGTATTTTCAATGTTGCCTCCACATGTAGGGTTGTGCAATGTTGATAAAGGTTTTGTCACCGTTTTAGTATTGGAATTTTTATCCTAGTCAATGACCATATTAGGTCACACACATTTTGACTTATATTCTCTTGCATATTTTTCTTGCATTAATGTTGAAGATATAAATGAAAACCTATATAAGTGTTGTAACATACCCAATCATCTCTTTCGACCATTGAGACCATGGGGTACTCAAGTTATGTATCTAAATTCACCACTTATATCCAATTTCATTTTTCATAATCTCATTCAATTTAACAACAGAATATAAACTTATGGTCACCCAAATTATCATATGCAATTATTAATAACTACATGCAATTTCTAACATGAAACCATTCATGAATTCCAAGCAATACATTCACATATACAATCATAGATATTAAATTGAACAATATGCTAACATAGATTAAACCATGGCATTCAATCCATATCTTTATTTAACAAAGCCACCCCTGAGTTGGGGCTATCAATCCATAAGGGGAAATTTCGTCCCCAAACTCTAGATAACTCAATCTCTCATGCAACACCGTAGTGCAAAAACCCCGTCCATAGCTATTCCAATACTTAATTCTCCTTCCCCATCAACTTGCACAACATGATGAACAATCTCTCTTCTCTAAGATAGCAATCCCTTAGGCAACCTTTAGTTCCCTTCTAGTGCTCCAACACAGGCTAGATAGGAAGTCTTCAAATTGGGACTCCATGGCACAAGCTCCAAGCCAGGTTCCTCTCATGCACTAGTCTATCAGGGTCAATCACATGGAAATTTATAATTCACCAATGGCATCCTAGGTCCTCTCTTGTAGATACCAAACAAGATATCAAACATAGGTTTTCCAAAGTGATGGCAAGGATGAGAGAAAAATGAATCATTCAAATCGTTGGAAAAATTAATGTGGGGAAATTTATTTAATTTTACTTTTACTTTACATATTACCCTAATCCATTTTTAACAAATTAATTCCAATTCAATTTTATAAATCCTAATTTAAGTTATTATTTTTAGTAATTAATAAATTAATTTCAATTCAATTTTATAAATCCCAAATTTAAACAATTTTTATTAATTAAAAAAATAATTTCAATTCAATATCATAAATTCTAAATTTAAGCTATTCTTTAATCAAATCAAACAACTTTTGACTTTCTTACCCTAAAAAAAATTAACGACTATTTTTCTTAACATTATAAATAACTTATTGATCTTTGCATCTAAACATAATTTCTCATGATGGTTTCTTCTTAGAATTCTCAATGTTTCTACTTCCCTGAAGATGAGCAGAGTTTATGCTCGCAATGTTGGTTTCAAAATCTTAATGCAGTGAAAAATACAAAAGATCGTGGACAACAAACCCCTCTCCAACTTGAAATCCCACTTTTATAATAATATTTTAGATTTCCACGTGGTCACTCCTCACAGAACCACTTTTCCCTCTTAATCCCCTTTAGGATAATTAATAATGCTTTAATCAAAGCATGACTCTTAGTCATGGTTTAGGAACTTTGGGTTAAATGGATAAGGATAAGGATATAATATAAATCCCACTAGGGTCATTTCCCTTAGCCCAATATCACTTCCCCACTTGTGGAATCATAGCCCCTCATCCCTTCTTCATATTTCTTCCTTTGTATCCATCAAATATTCTATATTAATATCAAAATGTGCATATTTACAATGTCTTGGTCACCTTGGACCATTTGTTTTAGGATTCTAGTTTTTTTACATCAATATTTACAAATTTACATTACGGGATCAAAACTAGGGTATTACATTCCCCTCGACCTTAATTTATGCACCGTCCTCAATGCATCAACAACAATATGTACATTTACAAAACTTTGATCAAAAATTCAAAATATATATGCGGGTAGGGCCTCCTGCATCACATCCTCGAGCTCCCACGTTGCTTCTTCATGACTGTAATGGGTCCATTGGAACTTTACCTACCTTATGGCCCTATTCCTCAACAACATAACTTTTTGATTGAGGATCCACAATGGTTGCATTGGCATATCTCCTTCTAGTTCCACCTAAATCAAAACCCAATCAATTACGTGATTAGAATTAGGCACATATTTCTTTAATAAAGACACATGAAATACATTATGCATGTGAAAACAAGCAACCAATGCTAACACATAAGTTACAATCCCTATCATATCCAAAATGTCAAATGTCCCACAAAATCGAGCTCCAAGCTTTGGACAGATTCCCAATTTCAAGGAACTCTTCTTTATCCTAAGTTTCAAATACACGTGTTCCCCCGCCTTAAATTCGTTTACTGCTCTTCCTTTGTCTGCATAAATTTTTATGTTTATTTTGTGCTTTTTTCATATTCTGCCTGCTTTTTACCATTTTCTCTTCCATTTCTATGAGTAATTATAGCCCATTGGAGTATTGCGCTTTCTTCCATTCAAGGCTTTAAATGGACTCATCTTCAGAGAAGCATGATATGCACTATATGTGCAAACTCTACCAAATATAGGTGGTCTTTCCATTTTGATGGTTGATCGATCACATACATTCTTAACATATATTCAATAACTTGATTGACTCTCTCAGTTTTCCCATCTTTCTGTGGATGATATGTTGTGCTTAAATTCATATTTGTTCCAAATCCCTTCCAAAAGTTTGAATTAAACTTTGGATCTATTTTTGAAACTATTGATTTAGGTATCCCCTGTAACTTGACAATCTCTTTCATGTAAATATCTACTCTACTAGTTTCCTTACGAGTTGACTTGACCGGTATAAAGTGAGTATCTTTGATTAACTTATCCACCACCGCTGTGATGGAATCATCTTGATTTCTTGACTTGGTCAACTTAGTGATGAATTCAATGGTCACCACATCCCATTTCCACTTAGGTATTGACTATGGTTGAAGCAATCCCGTTGAATGTCTATGCTCAGCCTTTACTCTTTTACATTCAATGCACCTTGTTGTATATTCAGCAATATCTTTCTTCACTCCTGTCCAAAAGTATTGACTTCTTACTGCTACAATTGTATTTTAATATGCAAGATTCCCTGCATATGGTACATTATGCATCTCATTCATTACCAATTTCCTTAATTACCCCGAGTTATGAACATAAATTCTATTTTTGTATATAGGAATTCCATTGCCGTACAACATGTAACCTTCATATTTTTGTTATACATTTTCTTGTTGTAATTGATGTTTTACTTGAAGGTAATTTTCATCTGATATGATAACCTCAAGAATCATGGTTTTTATATATGATTTGCACATACTAATTGCTAAATCATGCATATCATGAATTTTTCTACTGAGTGCATCAACAAATTTGTTCTACTTACCTTTAATATGTTTGATATCAAAGTCAAATTCACACAAAAATTCCAACTATATTGTTTGTCTTGCATTCAAATTTTGCTTCTCAAGAAAATATTTCAGCCCATTATGATATGTTCTCAGCTTAAATTTTCTTCCCATGAAATAATTCCTTCACATATTTAATGCATGCACAATGGAAGCAAGTCCCAAGTCATGTGTAACATACTTTTTCTCATGCTATTTAATATTTCTTGATTCATAATAAATCACATGTACATTTTTCATAAGGAATCCATCAACTCCTTCTCGGAAAGCATTTGTACACACTACAAAATCTTCATTTGGATCAACAATCTTGAGAATTGGTGTACTAGTGAGTAATCTCTTTAACTATTGAAAATTTTCTTCACACCACGGTGTCCACTAAAACTTGACTCCTTTCTTCTAGAATGATGCAATTGGACGTGCCACTTTAGAGAATCCCTTTGTAAATCTCTTATTGTATCCAACTAACCCCGTGAATCACCTTACTTTTGATAGATTCTTGGGTGTAGGCCATCCCATAATAACTTCTATCTTCTCTAGATCCAATGTTATTCCTTCTTCAAATATGATATGTCCCAATAAATGAATTAGCCTCTGATATAAAGAACATTTACTCATCTTGGAATAAACTTGGTGTTACTTTAACACTTTTAGTACCAATCTCATGTGTTTTTCATACTCCTCATATGACTTTGAATAAATAACAATGTCATCTAGAAATACAAAGACAAAATTATCTAAATACTTCTTGAATATCCCATTCATTAAGCACATAAATGTAGATGGTGCATTTTCTAACCCAAATGGAACCACAACAAACTCACAATGACCTTATCTGGTCGTGAAAGTTGTCTTGCTAATGTCTTCATGCTTTATCCTCACCTGCTGGTGACCAGATCTCAAATCTATCTTTGAGAAAATCTTTTTTCCTCTTACTTGATCAAACAAGTCATCAATTATAAGAAGTTGATAATTAATCCTCAAATTGATGTTGTTCAACTGTCTCAAGTCATCACACGACCTCATATTTCAATCATTTTTTCTTTACAAATAGTATTGGTGCTCCCCAATGAGAAACACTTGGGTGTATATACCCTTTCATCAACGATTCTTCCAACTACATATGTAACTCTTTTAACTTAGGTGTAATCATTTTGTATGGAACTTTGGAAAATGGGGCAACTTTAGGCATCAATAGAGAAATACATATCTCGTTTCAGTGACAATGCTATTGTATCTTCAAACAAATATGAAAAATATTATAATATTGACAAGTCTTCTAAACTTGGGCTTTTACACTTTTCTGATTCTTGCACATGGGATGCATACAACTGACATCATTTTCTGAAGCACCTCTTTCATTTCATAGATGAAAATTTTCTTATGGAAATAGGCCTTGGAATTCCTTTCACTATCTTTTGATACCCTTCTTCATCAAGACAAATGAATGACTAGTTATAACAATCCAATATCACATGGCATGCATCTAACTAGTCCATCCTAATAAGTACATCATATGAACCAAGTGGTATCATGTTCAAATCTGCAAAAGTGTTTAGTCCATTCATATCCAGTGGACAACCCTTTACTAACTCATTAATATTATTTTTTGTTATAGTAGCCAATTGAACCATCCATGATATATTATGCTTACTTTTCTTTAGCTAAAATATTTCAACTAAATTAGGAGCATTATAACTATGACTTTCTCATGAATCAATGAGAATAACAATATGTTCATTGGCAATTTTAGTTTCAACCTCAATCATGTTGGATTGATTATTTTCCTATCTATTGTCCAAGGCTGCATAAATTATGGGAATGTTCTTACCTACATCCTCCATGGTACCCACTTCCAGTAAATTGTGCACAATTCTCATTTTGTCTCCCTTGTGGACAATCTTTATACAAATGGTTTCCTTAACATCCCTAACATTTCAGCTGCTACCTGTTTCATGTTCTAGCGAATTATGCCATCCTGGGCCCATTTTGAGTTTGATTATTTTGTTGATATGAGTTTTGGCAGTTCCTAAAGAAATATGGCTTGAATACTTTCTTCCTTTCACCATGCTTATCCTTCATCTTATCTCTCCAATACTTTTGAAATTTTTTCCTTCCTTTATTTTGATCATACATGTTCTTGGCCTTCTAAATTGTTTCTTCAAGAGTCATGGGTTCATCATATTGAAATTTATCCCTATAAAATGAAGGCAAATCGCTTAAAACCCTTTGTATATTTGCCTTATCTTCCTTTATAACCCAAACATATATTAGCAACTCTAAAAACTTCTTTTCATACTCATCCATGCTAATTCCTCCCAATTTGAGTTCAAAAAACTCTTCCATATTCTTATCATAATAACATTATGATAAGTACGTTTTTCGGAAGTACTTCTTAAATTGCCTCCATGAAATCCTCTTTTCACTGATATGCTTAACTTAAACCAATTGATCCCACCAAATGGAAGATTTTCCTTGTAGGTTGTAAATGGAAATCCTAGCTTCCATGTTACACGAACAATTATGTAGTTGAAGAAAAATCTCTTCCCCAACAGCTAAGCTTCAACATCTTCTCCCTTTTTGTTTTCACCATAAAAAATGGGAGGTTTAATTTTTGTAAGTTCTCCTTGGAGCTTATCTTTTACATGTATTCTTTTATGATGTTTAACTAGAGGAATTTATGGGTTGTTTCTAAAACCCTCATATATATATGGCTTTCAGACTACATAATATGGCGAGTAATCCTTCATTTTCCTCTATAACATATTTAGTGTTAAAGATACAACATCACAATTCTCCAAGCCAATATTGTGCAGTCGGGATTGGGCCTCATGTGTTCAGGTAGGGTGCTTGAGTGGGACTCAAGAAACTTGGAGTAGATTCTTGATTTGGACTCAAGGATTACTAATCCTTCTGTGCAAAAGGTTATTCCTCGTGCATAGAGGTGAATGATTTGATATATCAAAGTGATGATGTTGTAAAGTCTTGTTGGATAAGGCTCAAGAATTGCATGTCAAGTAAATATTCTCATGTGGACCTCCAATTATAATAGGTAACCATGAGGTGGATCTCCATTTATAGTAGGTACCCATGAGGTGGACCTCGAATTATAGAAGTAGTCATATTCTCATGTGGACCTCTAGTTATAGTAGGTACCCATGGGGTGGACCTCCAGTTATCAAGGTAGATACTTTTCATGTTGAAGTATTAATGTTGTGTGATGCATTACTAACCATGGTAACCAACTGCTATTAAGTCTCCTTTAGAGATTGACCACCTCTAGAGTAAATTACTTTAGCATATGATCATTTGGTTCAAGATCAATATAATATGATCCCAAAAACTAATAAATCATCATAGTATAATTTGATATGATAGATAAAATAAATTTAGCACATACTGACCATGGAGTAATTATAGGAGATAAATATAAATGCATAGAGAACAAGAGAATTTGAATTTCTTATTAGAAGACTTCAGTTGACTAAAGTGAACTCGAATTGTTAAAGCTTCAGTTAAAATAACAATGTATGTCTCAGTTAAAGCTTCAATTAAAGTAAAAATGCTTGCCTTAGTTAAAGTAACACTGTATGCCTTAGTTAAATATTGTTAAGCTTCAGTTAAAGCAACAATGTATGCATAAGTTAATTAAAAGAGAACTCACGGTGGTCACTTTAGTAAATCAATCAGCATGATTTCAGGTAAGAATAGTTAACTAAAGTGTTTTTGCATGACAACACTTTAGTTAAACTAAAAGATGACACTTTAGTTAAACTAAAAGATGACAGTTAAGTTAAAAGACAATCACAACACTTAAGTTTTGACACTTGAGTTAAGGCTATTTCATGATGACACTTAAGTTAGCATACTAACTAAGTGATCCTACATCCAATTATGAGGCAAGTTCACTATGGAGTCAGTAAAGCATTATTTAATGTCAAAGAAGAAAGCCATTGCACATTGCCTTTGTAGGCTTGAAGAAACCGAAGTACAAAGCAATTCTCCATGAAGGCAATTCGACATAGTTTGTATAGAGGCTAACTCCCCATGCAATGATTCGCTACACCTTGCATGGAAGTGATTCTTTCTAGTTATTAATGTGTTTGACACATTGCAAAGATCATATGATTGTTCTATCTTCTCTACTACTCCATATCTACACCTGGGGTGTTTGTTCTCTCTTATCTTGCACTTGGTGTGTCGAAAGAAATATGCTATTGTAAAATACATTAACTACTATTTATCATAATTATACTCTGAATATTTGTTGGAGTTTTTCATCCTCATTGATTTGAGAGTTTTCCCCAGGGTATATCACATGTTATGGTTGAACGTTCATGTGAACGCTTTATTGTTCAGTGCTCTATATTTATGCAATTAAATTTTTAAAATCAAAGCTCAACATATTTGCACAAAATTCAACATTTAGACTCTGCATCAACCGAGTTTTCAATTCATTTTGTTGTTCATGGGCCCTCAACATCCTTTCATTGTCCACCATATAACTTTGTACTTTCATCCTCAGACTTTTCACGGGTTCCACAAATTCCAGTGGGTTTACATATTCTCTATGCACATTTTTTTGTTTATGTATTTCCCACATCAATATCGTAACCTCTAACATCTTCTTCATGGATGTATGGAAGCTCCCATTTTTCCATTTTATTGTTCTGTATTTTTATGGAAACTTGTCTTATGACTATGTTTGATTCCAAACTATGTCTGTAACATGTTCATGTTCTTACACTTGTTATACAAAATTTAATTATAAAATCCAATAACAATTTCCACATATGTGTGTGTGTGTGTGTGTGTGTGTGAGAGAGAGAGAGAGAGAGAGAGAGAGAGAGAAAGAAGGAACGAAATGTAAAGCTTTGTAAGTTATTGATGTAAGTCCTCGATGAATTGTTCATGTTTATTCTAATAGAATGAATGATTATTTTCTTATATATATATATATATGAAATTCTTTCTATTCTAATTCTTCTTTTGATAAGCTTTCCAATGACTATGACCATGCTCAATTCTTATATTGGAACTGAAAATTACAGCTATTTATAATCCACAATTATGCCAAAATTTATACAATTTATGTACCCATCTTCAAACTCATAAACTAACTTTGTATATTTATAAGAAAAATAATGGTGGTTAAGGGGGATTTCCCCCTTACGGTTTACCACTCGGCAACACCCTCTTTTTTTTATAAATATTTTTATTTTGTGAAATCTGCTGCATAAATTCCACTATGTTTTTCTATTTCAGTTGCCTAAAAACAATAGTTGAAACCACTACCATTTTTCAATAATTCATGTACGTTGACAATTTTTTTGAAATATTCAGATGATGTCAATGATACAATGATACACCAATGATACAATGATACATCAATACATCAATGATACATCAATGATGTGAATGATATACAATGATACATCAATGATGTCAATGATACATTGATACATCAATGATATTCGGGTATATTTGTAGGATACAATGATACATCAAAGGCCTACCGAATATACTTCCTAGGATTCAAGAATATCAACATCAGTAGAGATGTAAACTTTGATGAAGACTTCACATACTTCAGATCCAAGAGGACACCTATCCAGGAAGTCGAGGAACCTGAAGAGATGGGAATCTGAGATATGGAAATTGGAGAAGCAATTCCAGAAGACAATGAATATCATGACATGATGGAAGCAGAAAAACCGATAGAGACAATCCTCGAAAAGGATTCCCACAAGAGGAAACCAACATGGGCACGAGAGCTCATATGAGAAGCTGAAAGGTATGGCGCTCCAAAAGGAACACATAGAGAGAAAAAGAGGGAAAAGCCCTACAATAGCTATGTGGCCTTTTTGTGTGACATCATTGAGAGAGAACCTTCCACCTATGAAGAGGCTAAAGAAAATAAAGAATGGAAGGATGCTATGATTGAATAATATCAATCGATCGTGAAGAATGATGTATGGGAGTTAGTTCTGAGACCGGATAAGAAGTCTGTCATGACTTCAAAGTGGATCTACAAGTTCAAGCACGATGCATATGGAACCATCAAGAAATACAAGGAAAGGTTCATAGCACGAGGCTTCTCACAGAAAGCGAACATAGAATACGAAGAGACATTTTCACTCATGGCAAGGTACACTTCCATTAGGACCATACTTGCATTGACAACATTTATTAAATGGAAAATACACTAGATGGATGTCAAGATAACTTTCTTGAATGGTGTAGTCGAGGAGAAAGTGTACGTGGAACAACTACTGGAATTCGAGACACATGACATGAAGACCCATGTGTTCAAATTGAAGAATGCCTTGTATGGATTGAAACAAGCATCGAGGACATGGTATATCAAGATGGATAGCTTATTGATGAGATTGGGATTTACCAGGAGTAAAGTGGATTCCAACCTCTACTTCAAGCTGGAAGACGGAAGACCAGTGATACTCTTGCTATATTTCGATGACTTGTTTCTGACAGGTGATGAGTAACTCATTAAATATGCAAGGAGGAGACTTTCTATAGAGTTTGAGATGAAATTCCTAGGTATCATGCACTAGTTATTAGGCATGGATGTGTGGCAGAGTGTAGATGGGATTTTCCTTAGCCAAGAAAAGTATGCAGTGGAGATACTGAAGAGATTCAGAATGTTGGACTGCAAGGAAATAGCCACACCTATGGAATCTAGATTGAAGCTTCTAAGTGATGATTCATATGAGTCAATTGATGCCATGATGTATTGTCATATTATAGGCTCATTGATGTATCTGATGAATACGAGACTAGACATATGCTTTGCGGTGAACACCCTGAGTCAGTTCCTAATGTATATGAGACACATTCACTTGTTGGCTGCAAAGCATGTTCTGAGGTACCTAAAAGGTACAGTGGATTATGGGCTAAAATATGATGTGAATTAGAAAATTAACCTACACGGTTATGCTGATTCAGAATGTGTAGGTAGTGCCACTGATAGGAAGAGAACCCCAAGTTATTGCTTCAGTTTGGGATTTGGTGTGATCTCCTGGTTCAACAAGAAGCAATCATGTGTGGTGTTGAGTACAATCGAGGCAGAGTATGTTTCCTCTTGCTCGGCTAGTTGTGAGGTAGTGTGGCTACAAAAGATACTGTCTCACTTGTTTGATATCCAATTGGATATGACTTGTGTCTTCTACGACAATTATAGTTATGTGAAGTTGTCAAAAAACCCAGTGTTCTATGAAAAGTCGAAGCACATCAAGATCAAGTTCCACTATATCAGGGATATGGTGCAGAGAGGAGCAGTGAAACTCCAATACATGGCAATGGAGGAGCATATAACTGATGTCATGTTTACCAAGCCTCTAGCCAGAGCAAATTTTGAGTACTTCAAAGAAAGACTTAGTGTGATCCAGATCAAGACCCCTTGAAAGAAAGAGTGATGTGTTATAGCATAGCTAGAGAGACAAGTTGTCTGAGTGTAACATCCTGGTGAATCTCATAGGTTGCTTAGACATAATCAGTATTGTAGGTTATCCTTGGATAAGTCTTGTCGAAGCTCACAGGTTTTCCTTAGATATAATCAGTCCTGATGTGATTCTATGCTAGAAATAACTAATGCATAATATCTCACATGGGAAATGAGACAGGTTGTCCAAGTGAGAAAAATCCTGGTGAAGTAGGATGCTCAGATGTAATCAGTCCTATAGGTTGTCCTCAGATGTAATCAGTCCTTGAGAAGTTTGTAGTTTATCTATGGATGTAGTCAATACCGTGACAAGTTATTCAAGTGTAAATATGAGCCCTAGCTTGGTACGCAGGTTACTCGAATGTAATAAGTCTTATGGGTTTTCTAAGTGTAAAAATATCCCTGGCATGGCACGTAGGTTACTCAGATGTAATACACCCCGAAGGTTGTATGAACGTAAAATATCCTAGACGCAGGTTGTTCAGATGTAATAAGTCCTTGAGGTTGACCTGGAACATAAAAGGTCCTGATGTAGCAGGTTGTTTGGTCGTAACCAGTCCTTACATATATATCTATATATGTGTTCCCATGTTGAGATGATAAGGTCACGAAGCACGAGAGGCGCACCTAGGTGGTTCTCCCTTTACTGGTAGAATTCATGTTGACCGTGAAGATACGTAATGCACTAAGTGTGCTCCTAGATGATTCTAGTATAGTATAAGTTGTAGGTTGTCTTAATGACCTAAAAATATCCTGACTTACTCCTTTGGTGAATGAACATAGGTGGTCTGCATCTAAAGCTTTGTTCTTTTTTTTGTTCTATGCAGGACAAAAGAGATGATTGGATATGATGATAATTATGAAGGTAGGAGATGCAGGTTATTGTCGCGACAATGTAAATAAGGTCTTAAACCATTCCTACAAGATGGATTGCTTGAGATATGATGAATACCTAGATGAGGACTAGGCCTACACCTAGACAAGAGAGGGCTGGATCTATAGAAACTTCCAATGACATATAGTACCATTTGATGATTGATAAGAATATGATGATGGAAACAACTATGATGATGAATCTATGACTCCGTGACGATGACTCTATGATTAAGACTTGACCAAATATGTTGATTAATATAGAAGAGAGAGAATACCTTCCTATTTAAGAGGGAGTGTTGGTGTATTTTTAACTTAGGAAGATATTCTAACGTATATTATCATTGTATGTTGTTGTACCCCCATTAGAGATGTGTTTTCCTCCTTGTGGGATGTCTTAATTGTGTTTAGAACTTGAGGTACAACCTTCGTTGTAAGTCGGGGAAATAGTCCCCAGTGTAACATTATGTAATGTGTATTTGGAGTCTCTCTGGGAGAATTTGGACCTGTTAGGGACGACAAGTGGGTCCCAGTATTATGTTTGGCTAGTCACTTGAAAGGTATAAATAGGGAGGTACTCTCCCTCATATATACACACCTCACACTCTCAAGTTCGCATGAGAGAGAGAGAGAGAGACAAAGGAGGAGAGATAGATAGTTGTTGAATACTTCCTATTACTGGGTTTGATCATCTTACTATTCTGAGGAAGTTTGCGAGGTTTTCTCCTTTATGGTTTCCCTGGTGAAAATATTTGTGTCTCATGTATTTTTTATATCTTATGCATCTTGTTGTACTTGTTATTATTTCAGATAAAGATCCTAGATAAACTAATCAGATCTGAAGAAAAACTAACAACACTATGTTGTTGGTTCTCCACTAGAACTAGTTGGATTTACTAATTCTGATTGGGCTGGAGATTCCATTAACAAAAATTCCACTTCAAGTTATATATTCATGCTTTCACATGGTCCCATTTGCTGGTCAAGTAAGAAACAACACACTAAATCCCTTTCATCAGTTGAGGTCAAGTACAGAGGAGCAGTGAACGCAACTACACAATGTGTGTGGTTGCAAGGTATTCTTGGGGAACTTGGTTTTGCGTTTGATTCACCTATAGTCATTTGGTATGATAATCAAAGTGAAATCAATATTTCCACTGATCCGGTGCAGAGATAGAGGACCAAGCACATTGAGATACACATGCTCTACATTAGGAGCTTCATGCATGAGTAAGTGATATTGTTGCAGTATTTCCCATCTACAGAGCAAGCTATTGACATCTTCACCAAGAGCTTAATAGAGAAGACATTCACCTATCAGAGATCACTTCTTGGAGTAGGTGACACATGGTGATGACTGATATTCACTTTCAGATTTTGCTCCATGTCCATTTTAGAGGGGAGGTTATGTTCCCATGAGTTTTTCCTCGCCTTGGTTATATGGACAAATAAATGTTTGTAAGAGGTGACTTGAGCCTTAGTTTACAAGGCCTCAATAATGTGATGTAATTACACTAAGTCAGGATTAAGGGGGGGTGTTAGAGAATTATTCCACCTTAGTACCATGGTCATACACATAGGACACATTTTCATTAGTCTCATGCTTATGTTATATGGTCCAAAACTAGGTTGTGTTGGTCAATCTTGGTTCCTTAGGTGTTTTGGACTCATAAATGCACCCAAGCCCTCATTTGATCATTCTGGTTACACATGCACCCTCATTAATGATTGCTCAGTCCTTGGTGTGCTCCCCATCCCTTAAAACAAGTAAACTGGTTGACTAGAGCCACTAGTGCATGCATTTGGTGGGTTTTGGCTCTTTTGGACAATCTATTGTTACTTAGAGCCACTCCCACCCACCCATGCACCCCACCATGCCTATTCTACATCATTTATGTCCTAGCATGCTCCATCCACATTCACACTGGAATTCGTGACCATTTGAGGTGGTTTGTGAACTCATTGATCCACCTAGGGGGGTTTTGAGATCCAATCTAATCTTGCCACATGTATGCATCCAAATGGAATCCAAAGGCTAAAAATTTTCTCCTATTATATTATAAACATGTTCCAAACATATTTACATGTTAGACAGTCATAATAAACTCTGTTATTGACACCATTTATATGTGTTAATTTCTCTCTTTTCACTATTTTTTTGCATAATTTGTGAGTAATATTGAGTTGTGAGGATTCCCTTAGCTCCTAGATCTTGCTGTGAATCATATTTTCACACAATTGGGTATACTTCGATGGTGCCTCTCAGGGTCAACTAGATATATGCGGCGTAGGGGGAATTTAATATATATATATTTTTTTAACAGAAACTATGAACATAAATATATAAAAGGGGGCTGCGCACAGCCATGCGTTACAGAGATGGTAGCTTCAGCAGAAAATGTACATCAAAAGGGCTGTCAAAAAGGACCAGCCATGGGATTGTCCAAAATGCCCTGCAAACTGACTGTTCAAAGCTTCTAAGACTGCTATAGGGGTAAACCCTTATGAACTGAAAACAGATAAGGAGGCAAAAAAACATTAAGCATAGCTTAGAGAGAACAGATTACTACATATTCCTGTTGTTTCTCGGCTGGACTACTGACTCCTCTTCCATGGGGAGGGCCGCTTCAGCAACTTCGCCATTGATTTCGCCATTAACTCGGCTGGCCTGATGCATTTCAATGAATCTCTGCAGGTCCTCTTGAATTCTGTCCATTTTTCCATGCATAACCCGAAGGCTGCTCTCATTATCGTCAATGCGGGCGTCGTTATTGCTCACTTGCTGGGAAGTATAGCTTACTGTTTCAGCCATCTTCTTTATCTCCTCACTCATTGCTTTGGTATCCACAACGTTAATGGCCAGAAGCTCACATAGCCGGCGAAGATTCTTCTTAAGATCCACCCAATCGCCACCGTGAGCCATACCTTTAACCCCAGGTGAAATGGACAGACTAGCAAACAAATTTATAGGCACGCTGACAGAATTACCTGAAGTTCTACGATGAATCTTGAGTGTAGAGAAGAGAGAATTGAGCACCTCTAACTCATATGACAACGAGAATTTACCTGCCTGATAGAGGCCCGAGGATCCCACAACGCCCAGCACCCTGCTCTGCCCGGAGTCCAAAACCCAAACGCTGCCTGTGTCCCTCTGCTCAGCAAGCCGAAACTCTGGCTGACTGAATCCTGCGCCAGAGGACAATACTGCCAAGACGAGCCAGTCTTTCACCAACGAACGCGATATTGGGAGAACCTTCCAGGGGAGGGCCTGCAGCCACCCTTCGCTAACACCCAGGACCACCTGCCCCAGAATTCTTTGAATTTCGAATATGCCAGAGGTTGCAGAGGAGGAGTTCCGGAGCGACATTCTGGAGTCGAAGATGGAGGAAGGACCGGGATAAACAAAACTCCAAACGTGCGAGAGGTAAATGCGAAGACTCCAGAGGATTGCAGGCATTAAGACGAACATGACCGATTGCTTGGAGGTTCGAGGAGGGATACACGCGGCGCAGGGAGGAGCATGGACATTTAAAAGCATGCAGCCGGCGAAGGACAGCAGTAGCGGGGAGGCGTAAATGCATGGGATGAGGATGCACGAAGAGTGGGAAGGGTGAAGAGGGATGGGTGAAACCATACCCCAAACACAAAT